>HG983404.1:50719-65222 GCA_900006255.1 Xeromyces bisporus
TACACATATATATATATATATATATATATATATATATAATAAAAAGCAAAATAAGAACCAACATCTCATCAACGTTTTCCCTTCAGCCAGGCATGCAGCGCATACAGCGAGAACCCGTTCTCCACCCGAACATCCTCCAGCTGCGAGACGGCCTGCGTTTCAGACAGGCCATCGCGCATCATCCCCTTAACTTTGTCCACAATCGCCTTCCTGCGACAGAACAGCGTACCTTCACCACCCGAGCGAGTACGCCATGAACTCCCGTACTGGTCTTCAAGGTGCTGCACGGCCGGGCCTGCCCCAATCCCCGAGTTCCATTCCTTCCAAACGTCAGGGACTGTCGTTATGGTCCTAGATAGTCGGTATTGGGGCGGTTCGCCGTTGCTAGCGGACGCCGTGGTGGTAGCAGGGAGTTGTTCTTCTGTAGAGGTAGAGGTAGAGGTAGCGATTGCGACTGGTGAGGGATTGTTGCTAGACGATGAAGGCTCGGGAGCAGCGACAGTGGCGTGAGCGCGGCTCGATTCACCCTCTGGTTGACTTGTCCGAGGAGGAGTAGACCCTGATGGTCTCGTCTGAACATCGAATTGTTGCGTTTGTTGGTTTCCAACGGTCACATTTAGGTCAAGTTTGACAGAAGGGATGACACGACCGGTGCACATGTCATCCAGCTTGTTCTGTATCTGCCTCAAGGACTCAGCCGCCGCCGCAATGTCTCGTCGGAGGACATCCCTGTCATTGGCCAACATCTCGGCAATATCAGGCATCATCTGCCTAAGACGATACTCCATGTCGGCCGGAGGGTGTTGTATAGAAATACTAGAAAAGGTAGGTTTTCTGGGAATCGTAAATATTGTTTCGATGATCGAGTATAAACATTGATAATGAAGATCGTGGGAAAGTCGCGAACTACTCTATCTAAGAGAGAGAGTGTGTGTGCGTGTTATATTCTTTTCCCGGAGCTACATACGCAGCGAGGGGCACCGGCGTGTTGGCGCTGATTAATTACATACATGAAATCGTGAAATTTTTGTTACACGATCAACCAATCAACAGAACGTATCAATCGGCATTTTCGCCCAGGCCACTACACCGACCGACTGGAGTGCTCGACACCCTACCTCCATCCAAAGATGGAGCGTCGGACAGCTACACGCTCTAATTGGTTAGTAGGGTTAGTACAACGATTCAGCAAAGAAAGAAATACAGAATGTCAGCCACGGAGGTTGGTAGTGAAACGGGGAAAGGGCGTCTTAAGCGCGTAGTCCGACTAGTGGACAAGAGAAGCTCTAAGCAACAGTAGGGGAGTCGACTGTACACGTATACGGAGGAACTGAACTGAACGAAAACACACTGTACGAGCGTAGGACACACGAGAACACTGAAACTGGGTAATGGACGGACGATGGAGCAGATAACCGGGGAGAAATGTCCCCTTGCCAACTCTCCATGACTGATCTACTCCGTACAAAATAGCAACTAACAACGAAAAGAGATCCTCTCATCGGAGGGTGCAACATCCCCGGATGCACTAGTGCTGGTCGGATTATCGCGGAGACTTCAGTGAGTTGGGAGCCGTACTGTTCAACAGAGGGACCCTTTTCACTTCCGCTGCGCTTACCCGTGCTAGCTCCTCGTATTCGAGGTATTCCGGAATTTTTAAAGAGGCTAATCTTGAACACAGGGTGCGTCGGGTACTTGGCTCGCAGGACCGTGGAGTCTTGAATGAAGACCTTCCGCAGGAATTGCAAGAGGCGCAGAGAGTTCACCGCCGCCAAGTCGTCGTTTCGGTTGTCTCCCCTGCCATCGTCAACGGGCGGATGATCAATCCTACCCTCGTGCCAGTCGAGCCATGGGTCGACCCAGGGGAGTAGCTTGCGCTCAACCGAATACGGCACTTCCGTAGCCGCGCGGGGAAGCCAGTAACTGTCCGATGATTCCTGCTTAAAGCCGGCCATTGCTCTCATGAACGGTCTCGGTAGATTCGTCAGATAAGACCGAGTGAGAGCATCCGACCGCCAATGGCCAGCACGTCTGACGTGGCTCTCGTCGACACCCGCAACGTCGGCAAACTTCGCTCCTTCGGCCCGTCCTAGGCGCGTCTTCTTGCCCATGTTGGTCAACCCCCCTGCGTCCAACAGCTTCTTCGTCCATTCGCGCTGCGTTTCGTAGGAAACACCGCTAGTGCCTTGGGTTCTTCCAGCAAACAGCTTCACATCGTACCAGGCTGTACGCCTTTGGAAATTGGGCGGCTGTCGCTGGAGCACCTCCCACAGGCAGACGAAGTACGCCGACAGGTTGAACAGCAGGCACACTTCGGGATCCCTATGCCGCACCGCTCGACCCTGCTGACCTTGTTCGCCTTCCCGTGGTCGAGCAGGACCACCAAGGCCGTGCAAGGGGTCGGGATTTCGTTGTCGAGAGACAAGCAAAACATGTCGGCGAGCTCCATGCTCCTTCTCGCCTCCGATCGCAGGAGCATGTGGTGAGCCAGGAGGAAATCGACGCCAGTACGGAGCAAGAACACGGGCTTCTCGAACCCAGTATGGCACCACCTAAGCATCGCGCTGAACTGGGCTTGGTCATACCCTTCTTGTAGGGTGCCTCGTCCCCTATCCTCGTACTCAACCCTGCGTCGCTTGGACTCCTCAGACTTCTTGCTAGCCAGAATATCCGCGACAAGAGGGGTGCGAGGATGCGGATAGCTGTTCATGCCGTGCTGGGTCTGCTCGTTATAGAGGCTGACTATGGCCGAAACATAGAACTCTATCGTCACCGCCGCGAAGGTTCGCGTGACTTCGTCAGCGTCCTCGGCAGGGTCCTCGCTCTTCAAGTGTGAAGCGGACATCCCCCCTCGACGCGGCTCGATCGGGTGGCCGAAAAACTCCTCTTGAATCCAGGCAAGGAGCTTCATCTCCGACACGCTATGCCCGTTTTCAAAGTCCTTCTCTTCACACCATATCTGTGGACTTCCCGTTAGCTCCAATTGTTGATTCAAAGCTTGGATTTGACCACATGAACTTACACGCCATTGCCGTTGCTTATGACCCGTATGAGGCACCTGTAGCTGCGGCACGGTTGTCTCGTACCGTCCCCATTGCATTTTGTACTTGTTCCTGGAGATAAACAGCATTCCGGCGCTGTTCCTCACTCATAGCATGCGCCTGCTCTGCGAGCGAAGCAGACGCGGTTGAAGGTTTGCTCGAGCGCATTTTGTAGGGTAATAGTCAGTCCCTGACCAGCCTAAAGAGACCAAAGATTTGTGTGATAGAAGCATAGCCCTCCGATTCAAAGCAAAAAGCGGTACTTATATAAATAACGGAACTTCCGGGGAAAACGTATTTATGACATGACAGCAAAAGGAGGATGATGAGGATGATAGGAGCGGGATGAAGAGGAGGAAGAGGGGTACGGAATACATATTCTCCGTCTTCCGTCACAAATGGCACTAAGCCCAATTAGGCTAGTGCGGTCGGGACCGATTCCGCTCGAGTCAGCGCCATCGCGATTCGCGACAGAACTCCTTTTTGCCCCTTACAGATAACACATCGTCGAGAGGACCATGAGTACCACGACCACGGTCGCTACGACCAGTGCAATCACGGCGGAAAATGTATCGACGCTTTTCCCCGATGTCGACACTTCCCTAACCCGCACAATCCTGCGCGCCAATGGGCACACTTCGGAGACTCGTGGGGCGGATGAACTGGAGGGGTACGACGATGAACAGGTCCGTCTGATGGATGAGGTATGCATCGTCTTGGATGAGAATGATAAACCAATTGGGAGCGGTAGTAAAAAGACTTGTAAGTCTTGAGTCCAAATCATATTTAACGAAGCGGTGTAAACATCTTGCACCATGGTTGAACTGCCATGGGCGAAGTCGAGGAAAAGAAGAATTGGACTATAATTGATCAGTCTGTCGTTCAAATATATATATACTCGGCAGTGGCTAATGCTTACATGCAAGCGAACCAATAGGCCATTTAATGCCCAATATCGAAAAGGGTCTCCTTCATCGTGCCTTTTCCGTTTTCCTCTTCGATTCTCAGAAGCGCCTCTTGCTTCAACAGCGCGCGTCGCAGAAGATCACTTTCCCGGATTTGTGGACCAATACTTGCTGTTCTCATCCGTTGGGGGTTCCCGGGGAGACTGGTGCGGAACTGGATACGGCCATTCTGGGTGTGAAACGCGCGGCGCAGAGGAAGTTGAACCATGAGTTAGGAATTAAACCGGAGCAAGTACCGTTGGACCAGTTTGAGTTTTTGACAAGAATACACTATAAAGCGCCTAGTGACGGAAAATGGGGCGAACATGAAAGTATGCGCCTTTTCCTTGCCGTTTCTTGATACTTGCAGTTTAACTGACCTACCTGATGGTTTAGTCGACTATATTCTGTTCATTCAAGCCGACGTCGATCTCCATGTCAATCCCAACGAAGTCAGGGATACACGGTACGCTTCGCGCGACGAGTTGACACGGATGTTCGACGAACCCAATCTAAAATTCACGCCTTGGTTCAAACTTATTTGCCAGTCGTTGCTGTTTGAGTGGTGGAGTCATCTGGGTACGGCAGCTTTGAACAAGTATAAAGGCGAGAAGGAAATCCGCCGGATGTGAGCATCACGATGCCGTTTCGAGGAATTTTATATGTTGCCAGTACAGCTATTCGTGGACGCCGTTATGTGTGGTTTTGGAAGGAGTCTATATTATGTTGATACCACTTTATATGTAATTATTATTATCGATTGTTAACAGCAATATACATATCTTTACCACATGCAGGGAGAGAGGCCATACCCTAGTGCAGCCTAGCATCGACAACGATAAATAGAATACAACTTGCTAGAATAGTGGCGGCGACGACAATTATTACCGCCTGCGTCCTCCACCCACTTTGCACCAACGCCGCCTTCCGACTATACAGCTTGACCGTTCCCACATAATTGGCAAAGCCATTCACAAGGCACACGAGACTGAGAACCCAGAAGATCAAGCCCAGTGGCAGAGCCATGCGTCGCTCGATAATTGTTGGTTGACCTCGAAAATGGAACGAAACGATAATGGCCATGGCTACGACGGCCATGTACATAGCCAAACGGAGCCAGGAGAGGAATGTGCGTTCATTTGCGCAGTGGTCGCGAGCATCCGAGGCTGTGTTTTCGAAGAGCAGCGCGCCTAGTATGGGAGTTTGGAGGAAGATGTTTTTGGTCTGGCGCCTGTGATGGGTCAGTTTGACGGTATTCCTCTATGGACCATGGACCATATCAATATTCTCGACTCGAAAGCCGCATATATAAGACATGGTACAATGATACAGACGACACGAGAAAGCTATGATCTTACTCATTGACAAAGACGGGCTTCGATAGCGAAGGGTTGATCAGCGGGTTGTATCGTTGCGCACCCCAACCATGTTGACCTTGGTCTATCGGCATGCCCCTAAATGCGTGCTATCGATGAAAACCCGTACTATGATTTTGTTGCGTTGAGGTATTCATACTGTCCTGAGAACACTACAAGGACTTATTAGTTGAAGATGAAGTTGGATGTTTGCTTGGTTGAGAATCGCAGTTAAGGCGGTCAGGAGTGGCAGAACCGTATACAGTAAGTAGTCTCTTGGCTAAACTAAAAGAGGAATATGACAGGCCAATGGATCTGATAACTTATCTGCCCCACTTATTCCCCGGGAAGAGCGCGTGGACCTTCCCGAAGCGGTCTGGGGTTATCAACTGAAGCTTTTCACCTCGATCTCCTCTTTCTAACGGCCTTTATTCTTATTCCTTGACATATTCTTCTTCTCAACCAACTTCCTAGAGCTCTTCGGCTTATTTTTGCTATCATACTATGGCCCACAATGGTGCTAGGCCCGTGAACCCGTTAGAGTCGCAGGGACCCTTTAGTCGTTCGTTCACTTCAGGTTCTCCCGTCGCCGAGGCTGCTATAGCTCGCGACATTGCCGACTGCACCGACGATGAAGGCTCCGAATCGACAGACGAGGACGACGGTTCAGAATCGTCAACAGTCCGCCCATTAAATAACTATTCGCTGGCTGGCTCTTATCGCCGCCCAGGTTACTTCACCACCGTATCCCACTCCACCCTCATTCCTCGTCAGATAGACCAGGAAAGATTGTTTCAGCACGAGCATGATCAGGCCATCGACCGAGAGAGAGACCTTCTAAGCGATAATCATATCATTCAGCCTGGGTATGGGCGTAGCCGGAGGAACAGTCTAAAACATAAAATCAGTGGCGTCCTTTCGCGAAAATCATCATTCGGCGGTCCCGTGGACTCGGCCTCGCGAGCCCAAAATGACAACGGCTTATTACCAACTGAAAACACGTCGCTGCTGGGCTTACCAAACAATGGCGATAATGACTACGATCCTACCGCTCTGCCTGCTGATGCGAACTCAGAAGAAATTGATAAGAAGTGGGAGGAGGCCGTCGCGGCTGGGTTGATCGAGACATCATGGCAACGGGAAGCGCAAGTCATCAGCCAATATTCCGCTCCTCTAATGCTTACTTTCCTGCTTCAGTATTCCTTGACAGTCGCCAGTATCTTTACTCTGGGTCACTTAGGAAAAGAGGAGCTCGGTGCCGTCAGTCTGGCCAGTATGACGGCCAGCATAACCGGGTACGCAGTGTACCAGGGCTTGGCAACCAGCTTGGACACACTTTGTGCCCAGGCTTACGGATCAGGGAAAAAGAAGTTGGTAGGTCTGCAGATGCAGAGAATGGTGTGCTTCCTGTGGGTAATTACCATTCCGATCGCCGCGACATGGATCTTTGCCGATCGAATTCTTCTGAAAATCGTGCCGGAGAGGGAGGTTGCAATAATGGCCGGTCGCTATTTGAAGGTCGCTGTCTTGGGTGCCCCAGGATATGCCCTCTTTGAGAGCGAAAAACGTTATGTACAAGCCCAAGGACTGTTCTCGGCTTCCCTTTACGTGCTTATCGTTTGCGCGCCGTTGAATGCGTTCATGAACTGGTTATTCGTTTGGGTAAGTCTCGATGGCCCAGAAGGAAACGAGCTGTTAATTGTCAAGTGCGGAGGCTGATTCATGAATAGAAATTAAATTGGGGGTTCATCGGTGCGCCTATCGCTGTCGCTATCACGGATAATCTCTTACCGTTTTGTCTCTTTTTGTACATTTACTTTGTCGCGGGATCTGAGTGTTGGAATGGATTCACCAAACGAAGTCTGCAAAACTGGGGTCCAATGGTGCGGCTCGCTCTTCCTGGACTTGTTATGGTTGAAGCCGAATGCCTTGCCTTTGAGGTCCTTACTCTGGCATCTTCGTACCTCGGAACCACCGCCCTTGCTGCTCAATCGGTGCTTTCTACCATCATCAGCATCACATTTCAGATTCCCTTTCCTCTATCAATTGCTGGCAGTACCCGTATCGCAAACCTTATCGGTGCCACCCTCGTCAAGGCTGCCAAGCTGTCGGCCAAAGTCAGCTTGGGCGGTGCCGTCGTTGTGGGCTTATTCAACATGCTGCTGCTATCCTCCCTCCGCTCTTATATCCCTCGTCTCTTCAGCTCGGAACCGGAAGTCATCGACTTGGTTGCACAGATCTTACCATTATGTGCCGCGTTCCAGCTCTTTGACGCCCTTGCCGCTAACTGCAATGGGATTCTTCGTGGTCTAGGCCGACAAGAAGTTGGCGGCTATGTCCAACTCTTCTGCTACTATGCAGTTGCCATGCCGATTAGTATGGGAACGACGTTCTCACTGGACTGGGGCTTAATGGGTCTCTGGTCCGGTGTGGCAATTGCCCTTGGTTTGGTCACTTTGTTTGAAAGCGTCTTCTTAAGCCTAATCAACTGGTATCGGTCTGTTGAGGATGCTCTTCAAAGGAACGATATGGCTTAGTCTGGCTTGACTTGAAACCTGATACGTGCACATAATGTCTTTTCCCGTTATTTCGTTTCTTTCTAATCATGATGGTATGATTAATGTTTCAAAGAGCATTTCAAGCATTTCCCAGAAAGAATATGCGTGCTTTTAATGAGCATATGCTGTCATGACTTCAATGTTCTGATTTCTTATTCCGTTCGGCATATTTTGGCTTTTTATTTCATGCCTCGCCTTCTTGTTTCGTCGCTTGTTCGCACTGGTGGCTTGTTTATTCCAGTCATGTTCCATGGTCGTCGAGCTTTCGTTGTTTTGCGTTCGCGAAGCTATTCAGCGCAGTACAAGGCGCCTGTTACTATGCACTGTACCTCAGTGCCTGTCCGCTGTCAAGTGGTTCTTCATGTTGCTGAGATGTTGCATGTCAAGCACACATGATTTTCCATTGATAATCAATGTTAGCGCTTCCATCAATGAGTTGATATATCAATGCACATATAACATTCTGTTCCTGGGATGATTTCACGGCAACTCCAGGATTGACGAACGCAAACGACATACATGTACATGCAGTCTCGTACCTGAACAAGCGATCTGTAGAATAATATATCATTAGGGAGTTCCAATATTAGTATTGCCAATTCAAAGACGTTCCGAGAAGCACAGGCAAAATTCAAAAGAGAAGCAAAGTCATAAAGTGTAAGCATGTTCTTTTTATTTTAGAGATTGCCAGAGCTCCAATAACCCTATTCTAACAACCCAAAATCGCCCATGTGTAATCATCGACCGTTGAGAAAATCAAGCCTGCTGAGTGCAGCTCGTTACCAGCTCGCGTAACTTCAGTAACGGGGATATTTAGCTTGCCCGCAATCATCTGAACATGTAGACCTTCATTGCTCTGTGGCTCGCTCCGGAGACAATAAAACACTCGTCGTGCCATCGGAGACATCGGGGGTAGAGCAATATCACCACCAAAGGAACCGTAGTTGTCTGCGCTGGACATAAACGTGTCTCCTCCTCCTGCTTTCATGCTGCCATCGTTCCCACCACCGTCACCGCCACCCGCTCCTCCAGGCGGACCACATGTGAAGAAGAGATGGATGGCCGTCGCATGCAGATAGTGACAATTCACCTCGTTTATATTCGTTACCGGCCTTACGCAATGCGCACCGACATACCGCTTATTTCCAAACGACTTTAGCTTCCCAAACACCTTAACATAGGAACTGACTTCAATCTGAGGCTCGTTCCGCCCTTGACCTTCCTCTTCCATCTCGATGTCGGTCGAGTCAACCCAATGCTTTACTTCGATTTCGCCCGTGCCGTCGTCAACCTTGTACGTGACGTTTGTCGACTGTGAGCTGATATTGCGGACTTGGCCCACGAAGAAAAGGGAAGCTGCATCGGCACCATCTATTTGAAAGTTCGCTTCTGGGTACGGCTGGGTTGCATCGAGGGCTTGCTTAATCGTTATCGGTCGTAAAGTGGCATTGTTCACGTTGCTCTAATGGCGTCGTCCGGGTTAGTACGGGTCCTATGCGCCTGCCACATACTCCTAATGTTTATGCGATGGAAGCATGAGATACCTTGCCAGCAGGGCTGTTCATCTCTCCGGGCATATAGCCCCCTCCGGATTGACTTGCGAACGAAGTGTTGCCGTAGTATGAACGATCTGCGTGGGAAGACGGGGTTTCAAGATTAGCATGCTGCCCGCCATGAGGAGCCAAATATAGTTACCCATGATTGTTCTCTTGTTCTCTTGTATGGAGTATGGTAATCTCTGGTGATATGTGCTGGGTAAAGTCTTCTATTTTACCTTTTCGGGACGTGTCCCGGGACAACACGCGACGCGACGGTGCTGTTTGTTTTGTTTGATTCCTTCCGTTATCGGAGGCGGAATATCTTACCCCCGATACTTACCGCCTTGGGAATTTCTTCCACCGCCCAAAAATCTTTCGGAGACAAAAAAGAAGACCATCGCTCAGTTTTTCATCCATATTCTACTGTGCTTTGATTGTGGCATGCGTTGATTGATTTGGTTAATAGGATTGAGCGAGACCTCCGTATTGCACCAATCGAGCACTGTTTTGCCCGATATCCTCGATCACCTTGTCCGGCGAACTTCCTAAGATGTCTTACCGTGCTGCTTCTCCCGCGGCTTCGGAGAACGAGTTCGATATCACGAATGCCCTGTTTCAGGAAGACAGTGGATCCGACGATGGACAGAGAACAGAAGCACCCAAGAAATCACGAAAACCAGTTGCGACGGAGGCACTTGATCTGCTAGGTGGACAGAACGGCGACAACGACGATGGTGAGGATGACGAGGCCTTCATTGCGGACCAACAGACTTCTGCGAACCGCAAAGGGTCTAACCTCAAAGGCCGCACGGTGAAGAAAGGAGGCGGTTTTCAGGCTATGGGTCTCAATGCCAATTTGCTTAAAGCCATTGCACGGAAAGGATTCTCCGTCCCAACTCCTATCCAGCGTAAAACAATTCCCGTTGTCTTGGATGACAAAGATGTCGTTGGAATGGCTCGGACTGGCTCTGGAAAAACGGCTGCCTTCGTGGTTCCCATGATTGAGAAGTTGAAGAGCCATAGCACTCAGTTCGGTGCTCGAGGGTTGATTCTGTCTCCGTCGAGAGAGTTGGCCATGCAGACTCTAAAAGTTGTCAAGGAATTAGGTAAAGGTACTGACCTTAGGTGCGTTTTGCTGGTTGGTGGAGACAGCCTGGAAGAACAATTCGGAATGATGGCTGGCAACCCGGATATCATCATCGCCACTCCTGGTCGCTTTTTGCATTTGAAGGTGGAAATGAACTTGGACCTGCATAGTATAAAATACGTGGTTTTCGATGAGGCCGATAGGCTTTTTGAGATGGGTTTTGCTGCCCAGTTGACTGAGATTCTCCATGGTCTTCCGGCTACGAGACAGACACTCTTATTCTCTGCCACTCTGCCCAAGTCCCTAGTGGAGTTCGCACGAGCAGGACTTCACGAACCTGCGCTCATTCGCTTGGATGCAGAAAGCAAGGTATCACCCGACCTACAAAACGCTTTCTTCTCTGTCAAGTCCGCAGACAAAGAAGGGGCTTTACTACAGATTCTCAATGAAGTCATAAAAATGCCCACTGGCCCTACAGAGATGTCTCGAAAACTCAGCGAAGAAGCGACCAACACCAAGAACAATAAGAAACGCAAGCGAGTGGAGTCGGGGCAGTCTATTAGCAACAAAGAGTCACCTACAGCGCATTCAACTCTCATCTTTGCTGCCACGAAACACCACGTCGATTACCTTCAGGCCCTTCTTCGCGAGGCTGGATTCGCTGTTTCGTACGCCTATGGTTCCTTGGACCAAACTGCTCGTAGGACCCAGGTTCAGAATTTCCGGGCCGGTGTCTCGAACATTCTAATTGTTACAGACGTGGCGGCTAGAGGTATTGATATTCCTATTCTTGCTAATGTTATCAATTACGACTTTCCCTCGCAACCGAAGATTTTCGTTCATCGTGTTGGCCGAACTGCCAGAGCCGGTAGGAAGGGCTGGAGTTACAGTCTTGTTCGTGATGCAGACGCTCCCTATCTCCTTGATCTACAGCTTTTTCTTGGTAGGAGATTAGTGCTTGGTCGTGACTCGGGTGACAAGGTAAATTACGCAGCAGACATCGTCGTCGGAGGCATGCCTAAAGAATCTTTGGCGCAAAAATGCGAGTGGGTGACGAAGATCTTGGATGACGATGACGATATCGCATCCCAACGCACAGTTGCTACCAAAGGAGAGAAGCTCTACATGCGCACGAGGAATTCGGCTTCTCAAGAAAGTGCAAAGAGAGCGAAACAGGTTGTTTCTCTAGACAGTTGGACTACTTTGCATCCACTATTTAACGACGAAACAAGCCACTTGGAAGCTGAGCGTGAAAAGATGCTCGCACGCATTGGGGGCTATAGGCCTCATGAGACGATATTCGAGGTCAACAGCCGGAGAGGGAAGTTCGACAACGACGATACGATAGATACGATAAAGAGGATTCGCACCAACCGTGATACCAAGAAGAAACGAGCGCAGAAAGAGAGTGGCCAGTCGGAATTCGTGGAGAATACGACAAGCGGGCCCATGGAGGTTGACAAGAAGGAAAATGACAACGACGACAAGGGCGAAGCTACTCATGAGGACGCAGATGACATGTCCATGGCATCGGACTCGGATCTTGAGGTCACGTTCTCGGCATATTCAAAGCCAGACACAAGTAAATCGAAGAACGCTACTACCGCCTCCTTCCAGAACCCAGAGTACTTCATGTCCTACACCCCGAACGACCATTCGTTGGCAGAGGACCGAGCATACGGCGTTCACTCTGGCACGAATACTAATTTTGCTCAGGCATCTCGTAGCGCCGCTATGGACCTGGTGGGTGACGACGGTAATCCCGGATTTGGGGAACCGCGCTCGACGATGCGCTGGGACAAGCGACATAAGAAATACGTGGCACGCCGAAACGACGAAGACGGGTCCAAGGGTGACCGTCTCGTACGTGGCGAAAGCGGAGCAAAGATATCCGCTAACTTCCGCAGCGGACGTTTTGAGGCATGGAAGAAGGGCAAGCGATTAGGCCGTCTACCCCGTGTTGGTGAAGCAGAGTCGCCCGGTCTTGCGTCTGACTTCAACGCCGCCGTTCACGGGAAACGATTCAAGCATCGCAAGGAACAAGCGCCCAAGACGCCGGATCCGTTGCGTGGGGATTACGAGAAGAAGAAAAAGAAGGCGGAGGCTGCAAAGGGACGGACGTTGAGCAAAGCGGGCGGCGCAGCGGCTGGTGGAAAGAGCGAGCTTCGCGGTACGGAGGATATTCGAATGGCGCGGAAGATAGAGGGTCAAAAGAAGGCGAAGAATGCAAGACCATCGAAGAAGAAGAACAAATGAGGATGCTGATAAACGGACCTGGGTGTTTCTATTTTGTTACTCTACGTTTGGACATACAATACGAAGGTATACAGCTCGAGTCTTAGTCGCCGTCATGGGAACATCCGAGAAATCATTCAATGCAGACCAAGGGTCGGGACGACTATGATATACTACTAAACTTCATACTTTCGCGTACCTACAGGCGCTAATTATACGAGTGAATCCGTCCAGCGGGAATTCATACTCTCGCACCAGCGCAGCTGGCGCCCGGGAAAATGCAATTTATTGTCCCTTGACATATGATACTGCATATGTCTTCGTCTTCTACTTGAGTCGGTAACGATGACTCGAGTGATCCTCCTACATATACCTACATATGACAGCTCAATTGGGAGACCCATTTGACGGACAGACGGGTTGATGGATCCATATATCAATGGCATTGGACGCTCGTTCACTATACTCGCAGTGCTCTACCAGCATAGGCGCTGCATAGGCGTATGCTTGTGATTCACATTGATCGACTGGATTTAACTTGTGAACATTGATCTCTGCGGTAGGACCTCTCCAAACGCTTGATTTTTCACCTTTAGCTGCCAGCCACTGGCTAGCATTATTGTCCTCGCATTATCGTACCGACATATATGGACTACTCCGCACTAGGACAAAAAATCGGATTGTCTCGGGAAAGTCGATCGCTTTTCACAGGATTCACCGATCTCATGCAGGGATCGGCTCTAACCTGCAGCTAGGGCTGTTAGCCTTACTTGTTGGGCACCGGCAATTATATGTAACTAGTAGATGATTGTCAGGATGGATATCAATACTTCCGGGTGGGAAGCCTGCAGTCGGGTGAGTCTAGAGCCGGCAGTCTTAGACTTCCGAATGATATAGAGCACTGTGCTGTACGTTTCGTTCTGTCTCTGGAGCTGTGGAGATTATCTACCTCGCAGTCAACGCTCACTGGGACATAGGCAGAGCAATATCAAAAAGCGGTTGTACGGAGTACGGAGTAATCTGGTGTTAGATATCGTATGTAGCGAGAGAGTCCAAAGTGTTGGTATTTCCTAAAAGGGAGAGTCGTGGAAGAACCCGACCCGTGACCGACCGCCTAATAATTAATCCTTCTCCTATGTCTTCCTTCAACCTCAACTTGTCCATTTTCCCCTTTTAATATATTCTCGTCAACGACCTTGGCCTTGGCCAATGTGCAGTGGACGGAGACATGGATGACGCTTTTGGTGTGAGTATCATATATATGGATTACTATTCATAATTATGTATCCCCAGTTAAAGCAGTTGCTGATCATAATGTTTAGCTGAGTTCCCTTGCCACTGTCACTGTGCACATTGGTACCAATTCCAGCCAATCTCACACGAAATAGCATCAATTGACAATCGTCCCTTTTTCATCTGGACGATCATTGCTCAAACTATCGGTTTTCCCTGGTCCCAAAACATGCAGATCCCTCTGGCGCGCATGAACTGCTCTAGGCCAACTAGGTTGCCGGTTGCTGGAGCCTAACAGGTAATGTCGTTAGAAGGGATCAGGCGAGTACACTACGCTGCAGGCGGTGCCTGCCAAAATTGACCGTGCTAACGTACATGTACGTACATGTAGGTAACGGCTTTTGCCCGAAATCCTCATCGCTGTCACTATTAGCTTGGCTCCAATCGTTTCCGAGTTAACGGCATGGGGAATAAGATAGGTACTGCCTGAGCTGTTGGAAATCCTCGATTCC
>HG983405.1:18642-29578 GCA_900006255.1 Xeromyces bisporus
CCGTCCAGGAGCTGACTTTCATATCAATAGATGAAAGAAGTTGCGGAGACGAAGCTTGCGAAGAAGGTCGAGAAGGCCGTTGTCACCGTGCCAGCATACTTCAATGACAACCAGCGTCAGGCTACAAAGGATGCTGGTGCCATCGCTGGTCTGAATGTCCTCCGTATCATTAACGAGCCCACGGCTGCTGCCATTGCTTATGGTCTCGGTTCCGGAAAGACCGACAAAGAACGCAACGTCTTGATTTATGACCTTGGTGGTGGTACCTTCGATGTTTCCCTTCTGAACATCCAGGGTGGTGTTTTCACTGTCAAGGCCACCGCTGGTGACACTCACCTTGGTGGTCAGGACTTCGACACCAACCTCCTTGAACACTTCAAGAAGGAGTTCCAGAGAAAGACTGGAAAGGACCTTTCTAACGACCCTAGGGCTTTGCGCCGTTTGAGAACTGCTTGCGAGCGGGCGAAGCGTACTCTGTCCAACGCCACCCAGACAAGTGTTGAGATCGACTCTCTCTTTGACGGCGAGGACTTCAACGCTTCGGTCACTCGTGCTCGTTTTGAGGATCTTAACGCGAAGTCCTTCAACGGTACTCTGGAGCCCGTGCAGCAGGTTCTCAAGGACTCCGGATTGGAGAAGACCAAGGTTGACGAGATCGTGCTTGTTGGTGGCTCCACTCGTATTCCTCGTATCCAGAAGCTCCTCAGTGACTTCTTCGACGGCAAGAAACTTGAGAAGGTAGGTCATGATTGTTGTCCACCGGTTATCTCAATTACGCGACGGATGCTGATGTACGTTCTCTTCTAGAGCATCAACCCCGATGAGGCTGTTGCCTACGGTGCGGCCGTCCAGGCTGGTATCCTTTCCGGAAAGGCTACCTCCGCTGAGACTCAGGACCTGTTGCTCCTCGATGTTGTTCCGCTCTCTCTCGGTGTTGCTATGGAGGGTAACATCTTTGCGCCAGTTGTGCCCCGTGGCCAGACTGTTCCCACCATTAAGAAGCGTACCTTCACCACAGTTGTAGACAACCAGACAACTGTCCAATTCCCTGTCTTCCAGGGTGAGCGTACCAACTGCGCTGACAACACGTCGCTCGGAGAGTTCACTCTGGCCCCTATCCCGCCTATGAAGGCTGGTGAGGCTGCCTTGGAGGTCGTTCTCGAGGTCGATGTCAACGGTATCCTCAAGGTTACTGCTACTGAGAAGTCGTCCGGTCGCACCGCCAACATCACCATCTCCAACGCCGTTGGCAAGCTTTCCAGCTCGGAGATTGAACAGATGATCAACGGTAAGTTGGACTTGTCAGCACTTTCGCTTATGGGCCGTACTTTGCTAACAGCTTGTAGATGCCGCCAAATTCAAGTCTAGCGATGAGGCTTTCACCAAGAGATTCGAGTCTCGCCAGCAGCTTGAGTCTTATATCTCCCGTGTTGAAGAGATTATCTCTGACCCTTCGATGTCGCTCAAGCTCAAGCGTGGCAACAAGGAGAGAATCGAGTCGGCACTGAGTGACGCTATGGGACAGCTTGAGATCGAAGACTCCACCCCGGATGATCTCAAGAAGAAGGAGCTTGCTCTCAAGAGACTGATCACCAAGGCTATGGCCACCCGGTAAGCGAATGTCTCATTAATATAGATGCAGGGAAGGAGTACGACAAGGACGCAGCAGTTGAGACGGCTGCTTTATCGGGAAGCTTTCCCGTTCCAGGAAAGGACTCTCTCAGAAGAACTGTTGAAGTGTTGCGTCGGTGGTTTGATGACTTGCCGGATTTGGTATTTTGTGTGTTTATTCAACGAATGTCTGCATTTGAGGTTTTTTTTTTCTTTTAAGACGATTTCTTGTTCGCGTTCAGAGTACTCTTCTGTATTCAGCCCCATAGATTTACAGGGTATGGAAAGGAAAAGTTCTGGTTTATCCATTCGTGATTTTGGGCAGCTGTATGTATGACTACTGATCCTCCGTAGACTCTAAAGAGTGAGCATATCGTTTCATAAATCACCGGACTCTCATATATTCAAGTTGAACTCAACCAACCGTTGCCGTATAGCAGGTCTCTAGCTGCAAAACCGCCCCAATGCTACACCTCACACGAATCTCACCMAAGCCGCAGCGAGTAACCTCCCTCGCGCGACAAATCCAAAACTCACGAAACTACGCCCAACATGTCACAACCACAAGCAAGATTCAAACATTCAATTGCATCCAACCGCAAACACCGCGAGCACCAATTGCACCCAGCATAACCCGACCCTTCACAACAACCCCGAGCCTCCAAAAAAAGAAAGACAAGAACAACGACAGCAAGAAAGCCGCGTTAGAGGACGACGACACCAGCCCAAAGAAAAACAAGAAGAAGGAGTCCGAACCAGCAACCTCCGATGATCCTCTGGACCTTCAAGAGTTAAACAAGGGCATTGAGAATGCCGTGCGGCGATTGTCCGACGACGTCTCCAAACTGAGCGTCGGAGGTCGGTTCAACACAGAGGCTATTGAAAGTCTCCGGGTGCATCTTGTCAAGGGGAGCAAGGAGAGCGTGAGACTTGGGGAGCTTGCGCAGCTTATTCCCAAGGGGGGCAGGATGGTGACTGTGCTTGTTTTTGAGGAAGAGGTGAGTCGAATCAAGGCAGAAAAGAAACTACTGCGCTTTCAATCCATCCCAATTCTATGCACCCGAGCTTTGACTGAATTGGATAAGACATATTCTAACAACGTCGGCATAAACATAGCATACAAAACCCATCGCCTCAGCCATAGTCTCATCTAACCTATCCCTAAACCCGCAACAAGACCCGCATAACGCACTCCAATTGAACATTCCCATCCCGCCGCCGACGAAGGAATCCAGGGACCAAACCGTGCAAGTTGCCAAGTCAGCGATGGAGAAGGCGGCTGGCGCCATCCGCGACTCGCGCGGTTCTGTAAATAAGCGCCTTCAGGATGCGCAGAAGAAGAAGGTTGCTACGCCGGACCAGGTCCGTAAGGCACGCGAGCAAATGGAGAAGTTGACTGAGAAGGGACAGAAGGAGGTAAAAGATTTGTTTGAGACTTCGAAGAAGAACTTAGAAAGGGCATGAACAGGGCTTCTCTTCGGGTGCTGGTGGCATGTATAAGTATGCGTATCTGTACTTTAAACCATGAATTGTTACTATGATATATAACAGACAGAAAGCAGCTAACAAGCAAATGAACAACCCCCCCTTTCCAACCATTCTATGCTCGTTTAGTTTGACCAGAAGGAAGAAGAGACTGCAGCTTGGAAAGGAACTGCGAGCTCTTGGCCGACTCATACGTGTGATTATTCCTCAGGTTCTTATGGACGGCATCAAGAACAGACGACGAGTCGGACTGTAATTGGGGATAGTCTCCCTTCACCACGTTCCGCAATAACGAACCGCGGTCCTCCGCAGTAGTCTCGTTGAGAGTCGCGTCCTCCGGCTCCACAAGATCACCTCTCCGCTGAGTCAATTTGTCCGCATGCTGCTGAGCCAACTTCCTAGCTTCATCCTCTGCCTCCGCCTTCTCCTCTTCACTGACGAAAAGCACGTGCTTCCCCTCAAACAACCTTCTCCCTAACTCATAGGGCGGCACGTAGCCATTCGGATACCGCTCACTCAACCAGGCCAGCTTCTCAGTAACGCTGCTAACCCGCCCGGCCGTATCAGTCGGCAAAGAAGGCCAAGTCTCCTTCAGCACCGAGTAATCGTGAACTCTCGGCTGGTAGCTAATCGGCTTCTGGACATCCTGCTCCGACTGCTCGCGGATAATGTTCTCTATCTGATCAGCCCGCACGTCTTCTCCGCCATCATCATCCGACTGCCTTCGCGTCGTTCTCTGGCGGTTCTGTCTCTGTTGACGCTTCGCAGCACCCTTAGACGGGGGTCCGGTGTTCTGTCTGGGTGGGGCCGCGTTTCGGAAACTTCGTAGTCTAGGAGCTCGCAGGACGTTCGCCGGGCGTTCCCCAGGTTTGCGGGCTGCGAATAACCGCGCGTCAATTGACCGCTTGAAACGACCCGGATTGGACTCGGCGGGACGTGCGGTCGAAGAAGCTCTCGGTGTATTATTAGATGGAGCCGAGTTTCTAGACTGGTTTGTCGAACCAGAAGGGTCTGTATGATAGTACACGCCACGAGTTAGGAATTACGCTGCTGTGCCAAAGGCGTTGATCCGGGATGTTACGCAGCGATCAATTCTTATATACTGCGTTTACATACCTGAAGGCGGCTCCTTGCTGTCAATTGCCTGTCGCTGAGTATAAGAGAACTGGCGGTTAGGGATCAAGACACGACACCCCTCCATGAACCTCGCAGGCTCATTGTAGAATGGAATTTGCCGCAGCCGTGGCCGAAACATCTTGACAGAGCAACCGGAAAATGGCTTATATCGCGGCGGAAAGTCCTTCGTATCGGAGGATGTGGTGCATACACAATGTACCGATCCCGGGACGGGTAATAATTGTTCCATCAAAGCCCGTGTATCTATCCCACGTGACTACTTATCAACTTCTGCCTAGTTTCCACCACATGGCTGCCTTGTCGCCGACATGAACTCCCCGGCCTTCCTCCCTGACAAGCAAGCAACTCAACCGGCCTGAGAAACCAAACCGAAACCATCAACTACATATAACTATTATTATTAGTTGTTAACAGACAACCCTAACTCAAAATGCTCCGCCGCAAGCCCACCGCAATAGCAATAACCTCCGAGGACTTGACAGCCTTCGAAGACGCACGCCTCCAAAAACTGGCCAGAGAAGCAGCAAACAACGGCAACAACATTGGCAGCCAAGCACAAGTACAAGCACAAGCATCATACGTGCAGAGCAGCAGCGCGAACACCAAGTTCGACCCGAGCGACGAACTGAAGCCGCTTCCGGGCGATAAGGCGAGAGTTGTTCGGTCGAGGGAGGAGCGGGTGGGGATTAGTCGTCGTGCTTGAGGGCGATATTTTCAAAAGGCACGCTTGGATTTTATATTGATGACTCTGGTACGACTACGAGGTGTCATGCCATACAATTGGTATAGTTGGGACGAATGCACAATTCGCTGTGCAAACGGGTTGGTCTGTTCAGCATCATTTATTTTCTGGATTGAATTGGTTATGTTGGCCATACTTGCATGCACGGGTGAATGTGATGCTCGTCGTTTGGTACTCGGAGTGGGCTGGTTGGGTTTCTGAGGTGGTATACAACCTGCGTCGGCTGTCTACTCGGCTCTGTCGTCTTTTCTTTCTTGTCAATGACCCGATTGGGAATGGAAGGGAGGAAGAGACCCTGTCTTGCGAAATTGCCATACATTGCGACCTTACGTACAGCCAACCAGCCTGGGTCGCGTTACCAATTACTATGGCATGCCAAAAGAGGTGCTAATAGGACGGGTCGCTGCCCTACGATGAAGGCGAAGTGTGACGCGTCTGTTGGTGATCTATCTCGTGATCTATAATTACCATGATGGATTGGATATTCAGTGGTATCTACGTTAAGCTACAGCATATATACCATTCAAATATGTCACCTCGTTTTCCTCGTGGACTTGTCTAACCCTGTCTAGTCATCTTGGTGGCCTAGGACAAGATGGCAAACCAAAATTCAACTCATTTCTTGGGGTTTTGCCGAAATATGGTGCTTTATATGCTGTGGCGCCTACTGTATCGGATACTTCATTGCCATGTCAACCGCGAGACCCTGCTTCTCAACAGTATTCGGCGCCTGTACGCTATCAAGGCCTCCTATGTTCGATTGATTGGCATCGTGGACCCCAAAGAATATTTTTGGGGCATCGAATACGCCGATGAAGGGCAAGGTCCTGCAGCGGGATATGGCGATGAAAGATTAGACAGGAACCGCCGCGTGCTATCTCGGCAAATTCTCGTGGAAAGAGTTGTCGTAGTTAAGGCCATTAAATATTGCATTTGCATGTATAGAGTATATAAGACGGCTTCGCCAGTAATCGACAAAAAGTAATTACATATCAGTAATGAGCACTACATATAACGCTTCCAACTCCTAAAGAAAACAATTCCAAATTCCTTGCTCATATTAAGAACGCCAAACATCTATATATCCCAAGTTCCTAACAGCATATATGTACCCTGTCCATGAAGCGAAACCAAACCTTTGTTCAGACCATGCTTGATAAACCAAAACTTAACTGCTTTCCGTTTCCCAATACAGCTATTCGTAAGAATGCGACGGTTATCATACCATGCCTTATCGTTGTCGTTTAGAGTAGCTCCCTGAATCTCGGTTCATAGAATAGTTCCATCTCCGTTTCAAGCCGTGAGGATCGTACACGCTGGCCACATTGCGCTGCCAGTCTCGTGCGGTGAATAAGGGTGGCCCTTCATTGAAAGAGGGCTGAGGATCTGATTGAGTTGACGGTACCGTTGGCACCTTAGTAGAATACGGGCTATAGACAGGATATTGGTTTGCTGGAGGGGTTGAAAACCCAGGCGGAATAGTCGGGAAGCCCATCGGCGGCGGCGAATCTGTGTTGAACGATGAGGCAACGGCGAAGGCGTTGTCCCAATGACTGCATGAGCCGTTAGCAAGAGCAAAGGATAAGAGTTTAAGGTTGCATGATTTCCATACTGAAAAATGCGAGTAGGATCCCAACTATTCTCATCCACCAACGGAGCGTTAAACTGGTGCTGGTTTATAGGGTTCGGTTGCATCATCCCAAACGCCTGTAACTGAGAGAGATCGGCCTTCGAATCCTCGGTGGTGGCAGATATCGGCGGCGTGATTGCGTTGGTACTATAGCCGACTCTACTCGAATATGCCCCAGGTATCTGGTTTATTTGAGGTGCGTTGTATGGTGAATCAAATGGTGGAGGACTTGGTTGGTAGGGTTCCGATGGACTTCCGTAGGGGAAAGTTGGTTTCAACTCAAATGGCCGGCTGATGTCAGCGGAGAAGGCAAGCCTTAGAGAATCAATCTGCACTTGAATCTCTGGCATTGGCCAAGCAGACGAGCATTGCTCAAGGATACGCATATGACGAGTGAAGAACTCTCGTGCATCGCAGTGGAAGTTAGGGTCAGGGGAGGTTATTGCGACCTGCGAAAGTTAGTCCAGAATCCTCAGGTAAAGCAGAAGTCAGAAGTGCTTACCAGATGCAGCATCGTGCAGACCAAAATACAGTATATCGTAAAGTTAATACCTCTTTGCATGAAGAGTAGTCCTGATAGACCGTAATAACCTAAAACAGCCTCTTGCAAGCGACAGAGCTTCTTGGCCGAAGAGTAACATAGACTCAAATGGATCCTCCAATCTCCTCCGGCAGCGAAGGACTTAGAAGCAACCAACTGCGGCCGATGCAGCAAGATGATTCCTAGGTGGAAATGAGAATGCATATTGGCAACGAAATGAGAGGGTATCCATGGTGGTGAGTTATCCGCAGGATAATTAATTTGCAGCTCAGGAGGTAAGCTGCGAAGCCAATCAGCAAAGAAAGGATTACTCTCAAAGAACTTGGGATCGGCAGCCCAATGCGTCTGTTTCTTTTTGAGCTTATGAAAAGCGCCGACGAAGTTGCGAATATTATGCGCGTTTCTGACGAAATAGGCATATTGCTTGGACTGGTTGATCTCAAACTGGTCGAGGCCACCAATGTCCAGGGTTGGCCTCATATCAACCGTCTCCGGATCGACACCGAAGTCCGACCGTCCTGCGTTATATTAGAGGAAGGAAGTAACAGTAAAGCTAGTTTGACACGGAATTTACCTTGAGGGCCCCCAACCATCACTTCAAGTACCATGAGCGTCTGCCATACCCTCGTTCGTACTAAGCACTCAACAGGGCTCAATCCGCAAGATTGCCTTCCCTCGTGAGCACCGTAATGCTCGTGAATATCAAGATCTTTAGACATTGAGACAAGAGTCTTGACAGTTTGCCAAGATCGATAGTAGTAGCCTTTCTTCGGTGTAGATTCTCTGGCCTTGAGCAAAAGAATCAACGCCTGGATCGTACTCAAGCGAGGCACATCCATGAAATTAGGCTCATGCCCTGTGAGATGAAAAAAAGTGCGTATGTGTAAGCAGGACTTATCCATAGCCAGTCTAGAATTTCCGATAACTGAGAGAGCAATGTAGCATAAAAAGGAAGAAGGGAATGACTCACTATTTGCTAATGCAAGCCATTGTGCACCTTGAGCAGGGTTGTCAGAGAACCTGCCAGCGCACGCAAATAGGGATTCGAGTAGAAGAGGAGAGATAGAGGTACGGTCATGTTCCCATTGCCAGTAGAACTGAGACCGATGAATGACGGGAACGTAAGGATGTATATCTTTGAAATAAATCTTAAAGCAGTCCAAGGCTTCGTCGTCTGAGGGCATAAGTTCAGGAGGAATACGGACCGCTGACCCTGCTTTGGTTTTAAGTGGCGGCAACCTTTCTTCAAGTTCCTCCTGAACCGGAGCAACAGGCTCAACTCCACCTTTGTTCTGTTGCCTTATGTACGGAGCTATTTTGAGAAGTATGAGTGCACCGAGCAACGTCGAGTTCCATAAAGAAGAGAGAAAAGACTTACCGATACCAGTTTCGTCTATTTTAAGCTCGCCAAGTACTTCACCGAGGTCATCTGCAGTTGACTGCTCATTAGGGTTGTCAAACAGATCAGCATCTGTAGTTTCTAAAGTTGGTCCTTCGGTAGTTGGGAAAATCTGTGGCTGATACGTCGTTGGCGCAGGAGGGATATGCGGAGGCCGCACTTCGGTGTAAATTTGGGGTTGACTAGGAGGTGGTTGAGGACAGCTTTGGAATAAGCCTAATCCACCACTGTAGGGAATCCCGTTTCCTACAGCAGCCTGGGGCATCGAGAATCCTTGATGGGACGTGTTAGGCGGTCCAGACGAACCTAGGAATCCCGCCTGAATGGGTTCACTTTGCTGCCCTGTGGAAGACATGCTGTCATCCTGTCCACTTGTCGGGGGTTGGCACACAAGCTTCACTCGTTTACAGGCTGAACAAGGCCAGGTGTTGGTCGTTGCGGCGTCGCATTTGATCTTTCTTTTTCGGCAGCCGCTACAGGCTCTCATTACTGAGTAAGATACTATTCAGCAACCAGCACGCTATGACTAGGAAGACGGTGATTGAATACCTTTCAATCTCTTGTGCCTATTATGTTCATCAACAAATACATAGTCTGTCGTGGCTCATTAGCGGCTTTCCAAGTATGTAGCTTGAATTCCTGCAATCTCTAGAGGCATGGAATACTGTTTCTCAACCATAAAGAGAAGAAGAAGAAGAAGAAGAAGAACTTACTTTTACGGCCCTCTGTTGGGGGCCCAACAGGGGGAGCGAAAGAATAACTTTGCATCTCGAGCAAAGAAGTACCAGGATCCAAACGGGGAGCAGTAGCCCAGGGAAGTGAGATATCAGACAAGGATAGACTAGGTGCTTGAGTCAAACTCTTCCTACTTCCCTGTTGATGCTCTCTTGATGTATATGAATGGTTCTTGATATTCTCACCAGCGCTCTATCCGCACGCCCTCTTGGAAGAAATTGAAACGAGCGACTGGTTTACGAACTTCTGATGGTATCTCAAGGCAGACAGGTGAAAATGGTGGTCATCGAAAACGAAGTGTAGAGAGAAGCGGCGTGACTTCAAAGGTGCCATGTGAGTCCTGCAGGACACGTTCGCGTCTATAGACGAGGAAGTTGTAAATGAAGATCTAGACGATATTGGATATATAAAAAGAAGCAACAAGTTTAGCAACGGGTAAACTTAGTTGGATCCGGCTTTTGCTGATCAGGTCCTCGTCAACGAATATTCAAATCCACGAACGGTCAAGATCGGAATCACCAGGAATAGTCGGAAGACGTTTGAGAAGAAGTTGAAGCCACGCAGAGTAGAGGAGTCTCACAGATCAGAGGGAATCGCGTAAATCGTCCAATGGCGTCGGCCCCGTAGCAGGCGATATCAACGACTAATCTAGCCACGCGTTACGGAGGAAGTTCAGATAATAACAACAGTAGCCCGAGTGAACGCGCAGGGAGTACAGGGACTATGGATACGAAGACAGAGCCTCAACCTGAAAGACACCTCATCAGCAAAGAACGAACGCCACCACTGCGCACTTGGGAGGAGATGTATGTATGTATGTAGATGAGGGGCAGGGTATGCAGTGTCGCGACAGCTTGCATGTAGATAGACCCATTAACAATAACAAAACCTGAAGACCTACAGAGACTCGATGTTCTGTCTAAAGGAAGTGAATCTTTTTTGTTTATGGACGGTCAATGCAATAATGCAATTGATGTCACCGTAAAGGTCGTAGGATAGCACGGAACGAGCTGGTTCTTTGCGGACACACGCTTCATATAGGTATAAGAAAACAATGCCGAGGAATCGATGATCAATGGACAAATGCACAGGATGCTTTTCACTGGCAGCAAAATCGATATATCGTGAATAAGTAGTAGTATAAGTAGAGAGTAGTCGTCGATAAATGAAGCCAAATGCTATTATGATCGACCTCTCAACGAAGCAGAATCCAGTTGTTGTTCTTTTTTATACGGAGAAAAGCGAAGTTGGCGCGTCACATCTCAACAATGAAATAAGCATAAAATCATGTATAAAATCATAGAAAGATTTTAAAAAAAAAAAWAWRRAMARAWRRAAGAAAGGGAAAAGAGAGGTTCAAAGGACTCGATAAGGGGCGGGCATCATACAGTTAGAGAGAGATCGGCGGAGGAGGTCCCTTGCCAGTTGACGTCTTTTCTCGGAACAACCGAGGTTCATCCACGGTTCGGGCTAAGTTTGTTCCTCAGCCTCCTCCTCCTCCTCCATAGGTATATATCATATCAAATTCAGGACTTCATCGACTTCATCCACCAACACTCTGACAACTCCCCAGTATCCATCGCAAAAATGGCAGAGATCCAAAACTCAAACCCGACAATCCTCAACGCCGCTGATCTCCCCACGCGTCTGCGTTCC
>HG983405.1:30479-48584 GCA_900006255.1 Xeromyces bisporus
AGCCACTGTCATCGGTTTGGGCGTGCGTGTTCGGCTGGAACAGTCGCTGCCACCTCGATTCCGCGTAGATGTGCGCATTAAAGAGGGGACTCATAGCACTGCTAATGAAGTTAATAAACAACTCGCTGACAAAGAAAGAGTCGCTGCTGCGTTGGAGAACGGGACCCTGATGGGCGTTATTGCAAAGATGCTGGAAACCTGCCAATAATGACAACGACTTCTATTGTGATGAAGACATGCCAGATATTAGATTATAAGTAATTTGTACGATATTGACCCTCAAATGGTAGTAAACAGTTCTGTACCTATGATCAATCTAAAACGCCGCTTTCCTTCAAACCCTTCCAGAGCTCCGGTTCCAAGAACTTGCTGACCGTAACATCCTCCGCCAACCCCTTTCGTCTTCTCGTCTTCAGCACGAAATCCCGTGCCGTTGCCATGGCAGGCGCTATCTCCAGCGGTTTGAGCTTGACATCCCGATCTAACGGGTCACCAGGAACCACGCTCCATTTATCGAAGACAAGATTAACGGCCGCCTGGCCTTGCGTGTGAATCCGGAGGTCTGTTTCGAATCCAAACGAGTCTATTACCGGTATCAAGCCCTTGACTGAGTAAAGTGGTGTGCCTGCGACTGGCCCGTCCGAGAGAACATGTCCTCTTCTGCGCGAGAGGACCGTGTAGACTGAAGCAACGGCGTCTGCAGGCCCGGTCATTGTGCAGGAATATATGGGTTCCATGAGTCGTGGCGATGCCATGAGGAATGATGAATAGACGGCGCGTCGAGCAGTAGGAATGATCTGTCCACCTCCTCGGTAGATAGCCTGATCGGCCAGGGAAATGTCCGTAAGCCTGAACTTGGAGTTGCGAATCGCTGGAAAGTTCACTAGTTAGCTCAGTGCATTTTGTAGAATACTAGGGCAGAAAAAAAGATAAAACGTACGCTCCTCACAAAGGGGACCCTCCCTTGTGCCCCAACTGAATCCCTGAGTGACGGAATCTCGAACAGTCCCAAGGAGTTTCTTGTCAACCTGTGACGGTAATGTATCATCTTGGAGGATATTGGGTCCTAGCTCATCCGGACCAAACGCCCAGATACTTCTAGCTGCGAGCTTATCCCAGTCGTAGTTCTCCTCGAAGAACCGAGCCACCTTTCGAATCGGATCCTTGATACTGACCTTGCCGCCCTCGATATCTTCCGCGATACCGTCGTCTAAGGGCTCCGCTATCATTGTGACCTTGTTCTTTTTGTTGGGGGTGATAGAGTAGCACATGATAGCAGAAGTCTCAACAACAGTTTCGCAGAACCGAGTGACTGGATCTGAAACCTTGATCTCCATCTCCGAGTACAGTTTCCGCAGGTCATGAAGAACACAATCCATATAAAGTTCGCCTGTTCCCAGGACAACGTGTTCGCCGGATTCTTCGACTTTCGTCGAAATAAGAGGATAGCTCTTGTTGACCTTTCGCAGACCCTCGAGCATCTTAGGTAGTTCGGACGGGTTGACCGGTTCAACCGCAACCTTGAACACAGACTCGGTCATGTGTCGGATAGGCTTGAAGATATATGCCTCTTCATCATCCTCAAACTTGAGCGGCACAAGAGTGGCGGTCTTGACAATAGAATTGTCCACTCCCCCTAGAAGCACCCAATTCCCGGCTGGCACTCCACTCGTGGGGATGTTATAGCGAGTTTCGGCAATCCATGTATCTGATATGGTTGCCGTTACCATGTCTTCCTCATCCTCAGGAGTATAACTCTCGCCTAGCACCCGAACCTGCTGCCCAGGTCGAGCCGTTCCACTCATGATCCTCCCAAATGTATTGAAACTGGCAGCATCTGTGCTGCTAAAGAGCTTGGTGACATGTACGACAAGAGGCCCGTCTTGGTCACAAGAAGCAATGGAAGCTGCTACCTTCGTGTCTTGCGGGCCTGTGTAGTAGCGATCCAGTTTGCTGCGGGCGCCTTCGACGGGCGAGGGGATGTGTTGAACTACCATGTCCACGAAACCAGTCGCGGGACCAAAGAATTGTTCGCAGACCAGATTTAGGAGGACCTTTGCGTCCGTCTTGAATTGCGAAGGTTTCAAGCTGATACCCACGCTCGCCAGCGTTTCCTTTAAGTCTTCCGGGCTTTCACTGATCGTGTGAGAATAGAGCTTGTAGATAGGTTCGAGGATGAAGTTCACAAATGTTCGTCTGGAGTTTTCCTCCACTCCCTTGCGCGTAAATTTCCGGCTTCGCGGGTTGAAGAATATATCTCCCCAAAGGCGCCTCGCAAACTCGCTGGTGTCGATTTGAGGATAGGTGTCGGCATACATCCTGGCGAATGATTGCAGAGTAAAGCACCAGTTCATAGCGGTGCTCGCAAAAAGGACGTTTCCTTTCTCCGGACTCAATCGTTTCTTCTCTCCCTGTCCTGGGATAATACTTTCGATGACGGTGTTGACCTCTTCAATGACGTGTTTTAGTTTGAAGTACGCATCGTTTGGAGGAATCTTTAACTCGAGGATTAGCCTGTCCATCTTATTCACGACCAACGTTAAGGGCATATCCTCGAGCACGGCATGCTTGATGATCTGCTCGGTATTCGCTTGCACGCCCTCGACAACATCAACAACAAGTACCACACCGTCCGCCAGCCGTACTGATGCCGCTACTTCATCCACAAAGTTAACGTGACCCGGAGTATCAAGGACATTAAACAGATGAGATTTCCCCTTTGTTCCCTGCAAAACAAGGCTCATTGGTGCCGACTTGATAGACAACCCGCGTTCCCTTGCCAGAAAATGAACATCGGTATATCGAAGCTGTTCCTCCATTCGCTTTCCCGAACGCCTATTTAGTCGGTCTGTCAAGTCATGCGTTTGCGTCACGAGCATATCCACGAACGCCGTCTTTCCATGATGTAGGTGGCCAACAATCGCGACATTTCTTATTTGGTCTGGATAATTGAGGAGATCTGTCATAAACTCGCGAGAGTAATAAACCGGAGGTAGTTCGGCTTCTTCGATGGCAAACTTCCTTTTCTTAACGGGCGCGACGATGGGTTGGGAGAGCGGCTGTGTATCTTCCTCCTGGACCAATGTTTCGACCTCGGGACCGTATACTTGTTGTGCCGTGGGATAGTACTGTTTGTCTTCGTGCAAGACGACAGCGTTGGAAGGACCCTCTGTGGTTTGTTGCAAAGTGTAAGTATGAAGTCGCGGGTTTTCGACTGGACAGAGACTGGCACGAACCGTCGACTTCCATTAACTGCTGGTCGTTGGGCACTTCGTCCTCTCCCTCATCGAAGGCCTCCTCGAAGTCAAAGGCCTGTGGCCTGACCTCCTCATGCTGGGGTTCTTCATCGGACTCGACAGCCTCCCCGATATAGTTGCCAAACCTGGGGGACTAGTCAATTGAAAGGGAACCATAGAACAGGGGGAGAAAACAGGCATAGCAGAGCATACTCGTCGTAGAGATCGTCCATCGCGCAACTCGTCTAAAATAACCAAAGCAGCGTAAAATCGGGGAGTTGTAGTAGTTGTCGTTGTCGCATTTTATATTGAAAGATTTACCCGCGTAAAATAAACAGCGACAGACCGCAGCCACCGATCAGCCAATCAGAATGCAATCCTACTAAGCCTATGTTCCCAGAGGTATATTAGGGTACTCTCTTCTCTTCCTCTCCTTTTCCCTATTTTCACTCCTCTAAACAGTCTAATCGGCCTAATCAGACCTCTTCTGCCCTCCAATATGTCCTCGCTTCCTCCTGTCTATATCGTCTCTTCTGCGCGTACCCCAGTAGGGTCCTTTCTGGGGTGAGTCTCCCGGCAAAGATCGAATTCGAATTGAGTTGAGTTGGCTTTCAGGAACCAAACTGACTTTGACTGTTAACGCCACTTTGCACAGATCCCTCTCCAGTGTCTCTGCCCCGCAACTTGGTTCTCGCGCTATCAAGGGTACGATACCTATTGCTATATGCTTGATATATATATATATATGTATATATGCTAATCCGTTCTCTAGCTTCCATTGAGAGAGCCGGAGGTATTAAGGAATCGGACGTCGAGGAGGTCTTCTTTGGCAATGTCCTTTCTGCCAAGTAAGTCTTGTGCGCCGGAAATATCCGGACAATCGTGGGACAGAATTCATGCTTAATGCTCTCTCCATCAGTGTCGGACAGAACCCCGCTAGACAATGCGCCATTGGTGCCGGCCTCTCGGAGTCCACGGTTTGTACCACCGTCAACAAGGTCTGCGCATCCGGTCTGAAGGCCGTTACTCTCGGCGCGCAAACAATCATGACCGGGAACGCTGATATCGTCGTTGCTGGTGGCACGGAATCCATGTCGAACGCTCCTCATTATCTACCAAATCTCCGTTCCGGCGCTAAGTTTGGTAACCAGACTCTGGTGGATGGTGTCATGAAGGACGGCTTGACCGATGCTTATGGAAAGCAAGATTCCATGGGTGTGCATGCAGAGGAGTGTGCTCAGGAGCATAGCTTCAGCAGGGAGCAGCAGGATGATTATGCTATCCGCACTTATGAAAAGGCGCAGGCTGCGCAGAAGGCCGGCCGTTTCGATGAAGAGATTGCGCCAATTGAACTTCCCGGCTTCAGGGGTAAGCCAGGTGTGACTGTGTCACAAGATGAGGAGCCCAAGAATGCAAGTACCTTGCCATATTTGAATTGGCCCATAGAAGTGATGGACTGACTTTTTATTGCAGCTTAACCATGACAAACTAAGGAATATCAAGCCTGCATTCGTCCCCGGCACCGGAAGCGTAACGGCCCCTAACTCGTCCCCTCTAAATGATGGCGCCGCAGCGGTTGTTCTTGTGTCGGAGTCCAAGCTCAAGGAACTGAACCTGAAGCCTATTGGCAAGATTCTGGGCTGGGGTGACGCCGCCCAGCAACCAAGCAAGTTCACTACCGCACCATCTCTCGCAATCCCTAAGGCTCTCAAGCATGCCGGCGTATCTCAGGATGCTGTTGATGCCTTCGAGATCAACGAGGCGTTCAGCGTCGTTGCGCTCGCTAACTTGAAGTTGCTTGGCCTTCCGGAAGAGAAGGTCAATATCCACGGCGGTGCCGTCGCTCTCGGTCACCCTCTTGGAGCTAGCGGTGCTCGCATCCTGACCACTTTACTCGGTGTTCTGAAGGCAAAGCAAGGCAAGCTTGGCTGCATTGGTATTTGCAACGGAGGAGGCGGTGCAAGCGCTCTAGTAGTTGAGGCTCTGTGAGAAAAGACAAATATTCACTGTTATTTTCCTTCGTGACGAGAAATGCTGGGATACCTTGACGACCACAAGTGATTATCACGAATGATACTCCGGAGCTGGTCAAGCAGACACGGGATTCGGTGTGTTTAATATGAGCATAGCACAGGATTGTCTGATTGGGTTGCAAGCGTTATTCTCTTTACGAAGTGTAAGTAAGCATAATTCGAAAAAATATATCTATCATGAATTAGTTATACCATTACTCGCCCTTCTATGCCCTTCACAACAGGTCTTCCTTCTTCCTCTTGTCTCTCAAGTCACTGGAGCTGTAACCCGGAGGCGAGTACGGAGTATGTAGTTCACTTTGAAGGTCCAACGCGGAGGATTAAGAGATACCCCAGAGTATCATACTTAAGCAGACGCCCACAACTGTATATCCATGGCCCGTGGAGTATTCGAGACGATGGATGCATACGAAGGACCATCCAGCGGCACTGGTGAGCGGTCTGAAAGGAAACATTGGCGAATTTAACATAGCATTCGCCATGGGGACATATCACAAGCCCTCAATCAGGCAGGCCAGCCGTAGGAAGATTCAAGTTCCATTATAACCAAGGTATAAAGAAGAAAGAAAGGAAGAAAGAAAAAAACAAACCTGGCCGAGAAAAAAGAAAGAAGACATTTCTCAAGCCCAAGCACCGATAAAAGCCATCACCATGGCACCACTAGCCACAGACAGACAAGCCTCGATGCGCCGCCTACCACGAAGCGTCTCATAACTGGACTCACTCAGAAAGTCCTCGGCCAGTAGTTCTACAAGCCCCGCAAAGAGTAATAGCCCGCTGCTAATTGCGTTTGTGATGCCAACCATAATCAGGCCACCGGCGCTAGCGGGATCGTAGAGATTATGCAAGATTAAGCCAGCAGCTTGACCGATCGGGGTGGTAGTGCCATAAGCGACCGACATGAGCCACGGCTTCAATGAAGACGGCGAGAAATGATTTGGAATCAGGGAAGCGATACGCGAACCGAGCGCGAACCCTTCGAAGGTTTGGTGGAAACAGATGGCAACAAGCAAGACAATGAATGATGTACCTGTCGCGACGCTGAGGGCCATTCCGATGAAGATGCTGTGGAAGAGTATACCAGCCTCGAGGAGGAGACATTGAAGGAGCTGTCGCTGCGTGTTCTGAGGAGATGTGTTAGAGGTTGCCGGGTAAGACCCTCCTCCATCGGCATGTAACTGAGGGAGGCCTTGATAGTCGGCAAACGACCGACGGTGCCTAACACCGGTGTCACCATTTGTGTAAGGTGGTAATTCGTCGAGCTCTGTGTCGCTGTCCTCTTTTCCTGGGTCTGCCTCGTACGTCGGTTCTTCAGACAAATGCGCAGGAACTTGCGTCCTGTCCACACCATTTTCCATACGCATTTCATCATTCTGCGCACTAACTCTGTGGTAATGTGTTCCTCCAGACGGATCATCGTGGTCGTCGCTAATAAAACTAACGTATTCGCCCTTATGCACATGCCTCGCACCCTTGCTAGCGAAAAACATCTCAATGCTGACGACGACAAAGACGGAAATCATGGCGACAAATCCAGCCATTGCAGGAAACGACTTATTCCAAAATCGAGGAAGACAGGGATCGGTGAGGGAGCCAAAAGCCGTCGGAAGCAAATGGACAAAGGCAGTAGCGATTAGGACTCCTGTCCCAAAGTGCCTAGAGATGAAAAGGAATCGGCGCGGTACTGGAAAACGCGGAAACCGACGAGTCAGGACCGGGAACGAGCATGCTAATGGAAGACTCTATCTTAGCTGCCACAGACAAACGATGCTCGCGGGATTCCGGTTATATATACCTAACGTGCTCAACACAAGTACGAGAAACAGCGCCATGACATGCAACGGGGTGTTGTATTCACCCCGTTCGTTCGAGCCACATGTTGACTCTCTTATGGCCAAAGCTGCGCCTTTGCTACTGCTTCGCCGAACAATCTCTGCCTCCAGAGATGCATCTGAAATGCCTGAGAGAACCGGAGTGTCTCGCTTGATATCTGAGTAATAACGAGTCAGCATACCTGTAGCGCAAAGGACGAGTGATATTAATAGCACTCACCAAATCCTGTATTCATCTTCGTTTCGATCTGTATGGCCCTTGTACGTCGGCCGCGTCCATGGCACACCGAGCAACCAAGTCGACGGAGGGAGATCCCAGGGCAACGCTTAAACGAGCCGGAATAATTCCCTAACTACTCAGTAGTATATCAATGGTCTGCAAGGTGTCAGGAACTACAAAGGGGCTCATGGCAGCGACGCAATTTTGGCAATGGATAAGAGCATAACCGATCGCTTTCAGAGATTCGGCACTTTGTGCTTAGTAAGTAGGCCTAAGGTTCTATGTAGATCTGCAGTACATTTCCTCAGAGCTAACCGTCATGTCCAGCATGCTAACTACATACAGACTGTACTGCTAACGAGAAACGCATCTAGTCAGGAAGAGATACATACATACCTCGCTTCTAGCCCACATTATCAGGCGTATCTCTCCTGCTCTTCAACTTGGTCCAACCACTGGTTCCTTTTGGGCGAGCGGCGTTACGCTGTTCATCTCTACCATCCCGGCTACTCTCCGGCTTTCCCGTTCCCGCGTAAGCCGCACGATCGGGCCCATTCTCCCCAGTTTCAGGGCTTGGTCCATTTGCCGAACCGGAAGAAATGGTCGGCCGTCCAGAATATGTTTCAGATGATTCTAGGTCTGCGTCGTCCCATTCTTTCTTGTCCAAGAACTCCCATTCCGCGCTTGCCATTTCACCTAATAAGGTTGACCTGAGTTTGTCCATGACTTTGGTCGGCGTGGGCAGCCTCCATGATCGCATGAACTCAGTGCTTTTTGACGCGCCGAGAAACGAGTGCACCGTGCCATGTGAAAAGTGGCCCAACATTGGGAAGGACTTTGTCCGTTGGACGGTGGTTCTGGGCGAGTCCCTGGAGCCTTTTACTTTCGGCTGAACTTCGCGACCAGTGAAAGCTCGCATAGGCGTAGTCACCTGAGCGGGAGGAGCAACGAGCAGCTGCCACAAGTTCTTTCCAATGTCACAGACTTCTTCCCATGAGTCAGAGGACAGGTTCAATCCTTGGGTCCGGCACAGCCAGGAGACGTTCCAAGCAAGCAGTGTAGCCCCTTCTAGAAAAAGCGCGTAATGCCCTGGGTCCTCTTTAGCTAGTTTCGGAAGACTTTTCTCAAGGACAAGAGGCCGGGGTCGATGCAGATTGGTGCGAGAGCCTGATGTTCGTGACACTGTCGGACTGGATGAAGACGACCAGGGAGAATACGTAGTCTCATGGGTAAGGTAAGACACGGCAGGAGTGTATATTACAGGCGTTGGATGGTTGCGATGTGGAAGTATAATCTCCGCAGGAAGCCTCACAGACAGATAATGGGAGACGATAACAAGAAGGTGTGCTGAATATAGTAAGGACGTAGATATCTGAGATGAAGGTATACCTGTACCCGTGTTAATACTTCCATAAATATTAATCGCACTCGGGTGACAGAACTTTCCATTCATGTCTCTTAGATCGATAATAGGTACACCACCAAGTACGTACGCTTCTTTAAGCTCCCCGTTCCTTCTTTTTACCTGTTGTCGTAAGCCATAAAGATTAGCGGCCTCGCGGCACAGAAAAACCCGAGCTTCAGCCGTCTTATTATGCAAGGCATGCCACAATTGCTCTGTCCTTCGGGCATTGTTCTGGGTCCCAGATAATAACGAAGCCTCGCGCTCGACGAGTTGATATTTTGCAGATTCAGCGTCAGAATATTGTTGTGCCAACCTGGCTTTACGCTGAGATATATCAAGCCGTTTATCCTTGATCTCAGAACGTAAGGACTGAATGTGATCTGCTAGCGCCTTCGTTCTCGCTGATGACTTCGCCCGTTGGCTGGCAAGAGAGTGAACGGCCCAGCGACCAGAGTTTGTCCCCTTTGTTCCCGGAAATTCTCCGACGTGATCTGTCGGGTCTCTCTGCGCGTCTCCCAATGCCACCGCGTTCTCGATTTGTTGCCTTTTAGCTTCCTTCTCCAACAGGACACTTGCATGCTTGACGCGTTCCGGGTACAGCTGACCGCGGGCACATGTTGAGCAATAAAACGGTAGCCGTGAGTTAGGAGCACGTGAGCATACGTGACAGCTCATTTCAAGTATTATTATGAGTTAGATGTTGCAGACGGCACCTGTAATCGCATGAGGCCTTCGGTTGTTGGCTGTAGATTAGGTATATGTACTCTGTATGAAGTCAGGCAGCGTCGAAGATCATGTATTTCGACAAGGAGAGCGGTATAAGCATGGGTCTCGTGAATCAACAATATAGGTATACATTTAGGTGCCTTTTGAGCTTTTGGTATGTATGTTGAAACGAGAATAGGCAAGCGATATTGACTGGTTGGAACAGTTGGTCTCAACTTGAAATCCGAGCCTAGGCTTCAGCGTCACATGACGTCGCTATTCATCCAATCCACCAACCATGACGAAATCCAGATCTCTTGATCTACGGAGATATCATCCTTCTCCGTACAGGCAAAGGATCACACCGTCATCAAAATGAACTCTGCAAAGGAAGACAGCGAGGAAACACCTCTGCATAATGAGCATTTGCACCATCCAGACAAAGCAGATGATGTCCAACAATCGACCGAGACACTTCAAGTACCAAAGTCAATACAAGACTTTGAAGACTGCACTTGGGAGCAGCTGGAAGAGAAATACGCAAATGCCATGAACGAGCACAGCCTAGCAGAAGAGAGCTTGAAGTCACAAACAGCACAGTTACTACAGGTACCCAACACGGTTTTCTTTCGACTGGTGAAAGCTACATAGTATTTAACTGTGTTGTTTAGGTCTTTGGTGCTTGGTCTCAAGCCACTGTACTTCATGATGAGAGCAGGGCTCTGAAGAGGTATTTATAGGTCTGAGACCTGAAAGCTGATGACTAGAAGCTAACCTCGCAAAGGTTCAAAACACAGATGCAGCATGTGCAGAATTCAGAGCAGAAAGTGGAAACCAAAAGGAAAAACTGTACGCTTATTTTATTTCCTCTTCTTGTATGATGATAGTGATTCAACGCTAACCACGTATATCTACAGACGTTGAAGTTGTGAGAGCTTTTGAGAATGCTCTTTCTCTACTTAATGATCGAATGAAGCTCTAGCGTCCCTCGCAATGGAGTATGTCTTGCCGTGGAAACAATCAATCTCTCCATGGAGAGAAACTTGCGACAAACACTCCGCTCCGCTAGCTAGCAAAACGGTGGCATCGTGTTCGAGAACATTGACGACTCAATCACCGTTTGAGACGGTCGGCATCTTGTTACGATTGAGAAACCAAAGCCGGACTATCATTAGCAATGACAGTTTCCTCTTTTGAGTAATATCAAAATGAGGTTCGAGACTTTTTCTTCGTCTCGGTGAATGCATATTTTAGGATACTCTTGCAAGGGTATCTACTATCAGTTATGGTGCTACTGGAAGAAAAAGTAGCTCGCTGTGCTGAAAATTTACATTGTACCTGTCTTGGTGGGCGCTGATGTACAGCATACGGCGAGCATCAAGTCAGTCATCCATTTCATATCTTACTCTGTACGTTGGAAATCATACATGTGAATATCAGTTGCTTTCAATTTAATAATGTAGGAAATAAATGATACCAACCTCCCTAATTAATAACCAGTGGCATGAGACTACAGTACATGTGAGGCTGTTGAGAACAGCATTCTAAGGACAATACTAATAATACATAGCGCAACAGAAGAAGAAAACGCCACCGGTACTACTGCCTGTCGGATCTGCCAGTGATATCCTGCCAGTTAGCATTAAATCGTCTCCCAGTGCTGGCAAGCAGGCCTTCTTCCTCTTCTTCTTCGCCATCTTCGTCAATCTGTCGTTCATCCAATTTGGGTGTGCGAATCAGAGAAGTGACAGTGGTTATGATATAAACACCTGGCAAGACGAGCGGTTAATATACTCTGTAGTCAAGCGGCTACATGTCGAGGGTGACCCTTACCAAGAAAAACGAATTGAGCCCAAAATATAACATCACCGAAAAAGGGGAAATTCAATGTTACGCGATTGAAAAATGTGCTAGCAACGCTTGGTGTGCATACGGATTTCGCAGCAGGATTGTTGGCCAACTCTGAACATGGCTTGACCAGGTCCTCGTGGCTCGAGCAATTCGGCTGCCATCCAAGAAAATTGGGACGATCACAGAACGTCTGCGGCCCGAATGTTGCGTACTGAGGAGCAGCAAGCATCGAGATTGAATAATTCAGGGCTAAGATTATTAGCACCATCATGACTGTCGCCACAAGCAAGGCTTGTGGGGATGTATGACCCTTCCGGATCTGGAAAATTCTGATCCATAAGAATCGAATGCCAATTGCGGCAATGCCGACGACTGAGCCGCAGAAGAAGAGTAGGACAAGGACTGTGAAGATAGCATAATCCATCGGAAAGATCTTTGCAGATTCGACAAGAACCCAGTTGAGAGGATTAAATACGTTTATGTGACCGAGGATGTACCCACAGCGGTGCTTGCATATCGAATTTGTCGCCTTGTCGATTCCAGTCAGGAGCATAGACGTCCATGTCGTTAGCCCAAGGAGAAGCAAGACGATGCCACCGAGAAGTTTCACGGGACGGAATATCGCCTCCAGCCTGTACCATGCCTTCATCAGCCATCCCCGACCGTTCCCTTGGGACTCTTCCGCTAGACGTTGTTGCCGGATGAGCGTCCTTTCTTTCCGTACGAGAACTTCTAGTTCTCTACGGTCCTTTGAAGACAAGGCACCGAAGTCACCACCACAGCGTCCCTCTAATTGACGCTGTCGTTCTCGGTTTGACTCCAACTGAACTGCCGTGGTGGATTTGACTGTCGGGTTCGATAGTGAAGGAGCAGTCTTAATGAGTTTTACCGGTAAAAGCGCAAGCCCTGAAGAGGTGTACAGAACATAAACGCATACGCCTATGGTTATTAACAGACCGAGTGCAAATGTTAAGGCGCGTTCGCCATCTATACGAGCCTTGGTCAGTCTCATTAGATGAAGCGTGAAATTTCCCCAGTTCTCCGGTGGTGATGTCCTTACGATTTTCCATCAGCAATCTCCGGAAATAATCAAGGTCGACGTCGTCTCTGTTCTTCGAAACCGGAGCAAAGAAGCCGACAAGAAACAGAACAGACACAATTGCAATGAAGCACAGCGTGTACTTCAATGCATTCCAGAATCGTTGTCCTGTACTCTGCTCACCAAGTTCATCATACTCCTCATACCAAAAATATGTGAACGGGATCAAAATTAAGCACAAAAAGGCATCTAGGGAATACAGAAAATAATAAACAATGGTTAGAGAGAATGTGATCGTGTCAACCTCGTCTTGGGTAGCCCAGTCTTTCCGCCGGCCCAATTTCGGAAGAGATGTAGACGAGACCAGAGCAACGTCAGCCGGCAGCAGCATAACAGTCGCCAGCAGCGTGGTGATTGCAAAAATGCAGGTGATTGTGACCGACGGCGAGCGGTCCCGAGGAGTTTGATAGGCATAGATGAAGATGGAGGCGATCCCAATCAAGACGGTCACCAGGATCGCGTATACAATCCAGATGATTGATGTGTGCAAGGACGCCATATCTCAGGATACTAGGATAGTATGAAGCTGTCTCTCTGTCTCTGAGGCCCTGACCGACCTATTTTCATAGCGTAGAGTAGACCACGGCGACTCTCAAGCATTAGCAGCAGCAGTGCATTGTAGAATGGATGGATATGTATATACGGAGAACGCAGGGGTTGTTTCGTCATAGGCAATAATAGGTAATCCCAGATCCAGATCCTGTTTGGGCCACGTGATGATAAGATACGGTAATCACTTGGAATATTTCGATAGCTTCAAAGAACAACTTCAAGTCTTCAACAACAACGATTTCGCCTCGATTACTATACGATTGCAATCAAATATCGCTTCTTCTTGCCAATTGCTCGCAGAATCACTTGCCTGTCCTTTCACTTCCGCCAAGGACCATGTGCAATGCCTTATAATCGTGGTGAACTCCGATAACAAGACCGTGTCAACAAATGCAGTGTTATACTGAGCTGCTTCCCCCAACAGGGGTCACGCATGCCCTGTCAGTTCCGTTTACTTCGGCGACGGCGAACAATCTAATTGTTGTGAGGACGTCTCTACTTCAAATCTTCTCGCTCGTCAACGTTGCGCGTCGTTCGGAGAATGGATCCGCGGAGGACAAATCGTCGCAGTCAGATCATTCGGAGAATACGAAATTGGTTTTGGAGAGTGAATACAGCCTGTCTGGGACGGTAACTGATATAAGTCGAGTTAAGATATTGAATTCGAAGAGTGGCGGAGAGGCAATCTTACTTGCTTTTCGAAATGCGAAACTTAGTTTAATCGAGTGGGATTATGAACGCCATGGGATATCAACCATTTCCATACACTACTACGAGCGGGATGACCTTACCCGTAGCCCCTGGGTGCCCGATTTGAGCAATTGCGGCAGCATCCTCAGCGTGGATCAGAGTAGTAGATGCGCGGTTTACAACTTCGGGGTTCGGAATCTCGCTATCCTTCCTTTTCACCAACCCGGTGACGATTTGGTGATGGATGACTATGCATCTGACCTTGGTGACGAGAGCCGTGAACTTGAACATAGAGAGGGTGCCGAGAGCGGGCACACAAAGGAATCCGCCTCTTATCATACTCCATATGCTCCATCTTTCGTTCTCCCTTTGACGGCGTTGGATCCTTCTTTGCTTCATCCCATAAGCCTTACGTTCTTGTATGAGTATAGGGAATCAACTTTTGGCATTCTGTACTCTCATGTCGCGACTTCACATGCGCTGCTCCATGAAAGAAAGGATGTGGTTTCATACACTGTTTTCACGCTCGATCTTGAACAGCGGGCGTCTACAACACTTCTTTCGGTATCCAGGCTTCCTAGTGATCTCTTCAAGGTAGTGGCACTTCCTCCTCCTGTCGGGGGTGCTTTACTACTCGGTTCCAATGAGCTCGTGCATGTCGACCAAGCCGGCAAAACCAACGCAGTGGGCGTGAATGAATTTGCGAGAAGGGCCTCCTCGTTTTCTATGGCAGACCAGTCTGATCTGGCTCTGCGCCTTGAGGATTGCGTCGTTGAGCGACTTGGTGATGGAAGCGGAGACTTACTCTTAGTTTTATCCACCGGGAATATGGTTCTTGTTAAGTTCAACCTGGATGGGAGATCGGTATCTGGCATCTCGGTTCACCCTCTACCTGCTCAATCTGGTGGAACCATCATGGGATCAGCTGCCTCATGCTCAGCTTCCCTCGGCGATGGAAAGATATTCGTTGGTAGTGAGGATGCAGACTCAGTGCTAATAGGATGGGTTTCAACACCATCCAATGCGAGAAACTCACGGCAACATTCCAAGCAACTTGCGGACGTCTTTGGTGGTGACATTTCGGAAGAAGACTTGTCTGAAGATGATGTTTACGAGGATGATTTGTATTCCAGCGTCCCTGAGAAGCCGTCGCACGATACCCGCTCGTTCACAGATAGCTTCACCTCCGGAACTGGTAGCTTTCGGGTTAATGACAGACTTTGCAACATCGGGCCGTTAAGAAATCTGACTTTGGGCAAATCTCTGGCGAGCACGGAACCTGCAGATAACGGAACCGATACCGATGATGTCTCTGCAGAGCTCGAATTAGTCGCTTCTCACGGAACAGATAGAAGCGGCGGTCTGGTTATCATGAAACGTGAAATCGACCCTCGAGTGCTCACCTCTATGAAGATAAATTCCGCCGAATGCCTCTGGTCGATATCAGTGATCGATGGGCAACCAAACTCGGCAAATGGCGCCAGGAATTCTGGGAAGGTGGAACCTCGTCACTACGTGATAGTTTCGAAGTCGAAATACATGGATAGAGAAGAGTCGGACGTTCTCATTGCTGAGGGGAAAGGCCTCAGACCCTTCAGAGCACCGGAATTCAACCCCAACGCGGATTTAACCATCGACGTTGGAACTTTGGCTAGCGGTACGCGAGTGGTTCAGATTATAAGGAGCGAAGTCAGAAGCTATGATGCTAGTAAGTCTCCCAGTCGTGATACATAACGCAGAAGACAGTGCGTCTGACAAAATAGGCCTGGCTTTGGCTCAGATATATCCTATGTGGGATGACGAGGAAACAAGCGACGAGCGAATGGCGATAAGCGCAGCCTTCGCAGACCCCTATGTCGCGGTCCTTCGAGACGATTCAACCTTGCTACTCTTGCAAACAGACAGCAGCGGAGACTTGGATGAAGTTGAGCTGAAGGATGAAATCAACAGCGGGAAGTGGACATCTTGCTGTTTATACCACGATGACACCGGGATCTTTAATTCGACAGCTCCGACTTCAGAAGATAAACGCACGCAGAGTGCTGTATTGCTTATTTTGCTGAGCTCTGATGGCAAGCTATTCGTAAGGGCTATGGTCCCCTTTCAGCGAGAATCTCATAATAGTTCTGACACAAATCCGCAGGTTTACCGACTTTCTGATCAGACATTACTATCCGTCATTGAGGGCGTTGATTGCCTGCAGCCCATTCTGTCAGACGAGCCACCGAAGCGCTCGACGACTCGTGAAGTCTTTACGGAAGTTGTCATGGCAAAACTAGGAGATCCAACGAATAGCCAGTCTTACTTGATCGTATGATAGTCTTCTCTCTCATTACCAGACCTGAAACTAACGTATACGTCAGCTCCGGACCGAAAACGATGACCTTGCGATATACAAGCCCTTCCTAATACCCGCCGAGACTTCAAACGGTCCCAACCGCTTGCGCTTCTTGCGAGAAGCAAATCATACTTTACCGAAAGTGTCTTCACAAGTCGCCTCGAGACAATCTGGAGCTGGGCAACAACGGTCGAGACCGATGCGAGCACTCTCCGATGTAGGCGGTCTTAGCACGGTATTCATGCCCGGGGGATCACCAAGCTTCATACTCAAGACATCCACAGGTTCACCGCACGTCATGCACCTTCGGGGACCATCTGTCCAGGGTCTTAGTGGGTTTGATGTAACATCTACTGGGTGTGAGAAAGGCTTCATTTATGTAGACTCAAAGGTAAGCGGCTTCATTTATCATATCTTTAGGTATGCCTGCTAACCAATCTCGAAGAATATCGTCCGCGCGTGTCAGTTACCTCCAGACACAATACTTGACTACCCATGGACACTACGAAAGATTCCGATAGGGGAGCAGGTTGATTGCGTTACCTGCTCTCCCTCATCTGGGACGTACGTTATTGGAAGCACGCATAAAGAAGAATTCAAATTACCCGTCGACGATGACTTGCATCCTGAATGGCGTAATGAAGGTTCGTCTGATCCATGCTGACAGATTAGCTTGGTATTCTCTAACACGCCTTAGTGATCACATTCCTTCCCGAGGTAGAGCGAAGCTCAGTCAAAGTCGTCAGCTCAAAGACATGGTCCGTCATAGACAGGTATGTATGGTTCGCATGGCATTCTACTCTGAGCCACGGAAAATCGCTAACAATTGAATTGAAAAAGCTACTTGCTCGACCCCACGGAGCAAGTCATGGAAGTGAAGAACATCAACCTCGAAATATCCGAACACACGCATGAACGGCGAGACATGATCGTGGTCGGAACAGCATTCACGCGGGGCGAAGACACAGCGTCGCGCGGGAGCATATACGTATTCGAAGTGATAAAAGTCGTCCCAGACCCGGAGAAACCCGAAACAGACCGCAGGCTGAAACTGATAGGACGAGAAATGGTGAAGGGAGCCGTCACGGCGCTTTCGGGAGTCGGGGGCCAGGGATTTCTGATTGTAGCACACGGACAGAAGTGCATGGTCAGGGGGCTCAAGGAGGATGGCAGTCTCCTCCCTGTTGCATTCATGGACATGCAATGCTACGTTAGCGTCGTGAAGGAGCTCAAGGGGACCGGAATGTGCATTCTGGGGGATGCTGTAAGGGGACTTTGGTTCGCGGGCTATTCGGTAGGAACCCCCCTCCCTCTCCCCTGTTCTCACGAGTCATGATCGAATGAATCCTAACCACTTAAATTAATACAGGAGGAACCATACAAAATGACCCTCTTCGGCAAGGATCCTGAATACCTCGAAGTCGTCGCCGCAGACTTCCTCCCGGACGGAAGGAAACTCTACTTCCTAGTAGCAGACGGTGACTGCAACATCCACGTACTACAATATGACCCGGAGGGTAAAGTTATTTAACCAAACAACTATAAGCAGAAGACAAGAAACTAATCAATAAACAGACCCCAAATCCTCCAACGGCGACATTCTCCTAAACCGAAGCAAATTCCACACAGGAACCTTCATCACCACAATGACCCTCCTCCCCCGCACAACCACCCCAACCGAGCACCTCCTCCATCACCACCACCACCCGGCCCACCACCCGGCCCACCACCCGGACGACGACCCAATGGACCAAGACCTCCCCCCACCGACAACAACAACAAGCGATCACCAACTCCTCCTAACATCCCAAACCGGCTCGATCGCCCTGATAACGCCCATGACCGAGGAATCCTACCGCCGCCTCTCAGCCCTGCAGTCGCAGTTGACCAACACGCTCGAGCACCCGTGTGGGCTGAACCCGCGCGCGTACCGGTCTGTCGAGAGCGATGCTAGTTCCGGTCGGGGTATGCTGGATGGGGATTTGTTGCGGCGGTGGTTGGATCTGGGGAGGCAGCGGAGGTTGGAGATTGCGGGGCGGGTCGGGGCGAGTGAGTGGGACGTTCGGGCGGATCTGGAGATGATTTGTGGGGCTGGGTTGGGGTTTGTTTGATTTGACCGAATCTAGCATGTTTTGATATCTAAG
>HG983406.1:5312-20870 GCA_900006255.1 Xeromyces bisporus
TTTTTTTAACTTTTGATGCCGAGTAACTTAATGCTTGGGCCGAGATGCGGACCGATTAGCCGCCTGGGCCACTTCATAGGTCGACAACGAATAGATTACTAACTATGCGTACCTGAAAGGCACAGACGGTACAGACAAGCTCCATGCCTAGGCGGGACGATAGCTGCCAAAATGAAACAGATCGGCAAGACCCTCCAGGGCTCTTAAAAGGCAAGTGAACACAATACTACAGATGAGGAGTCAGGGCATATCATAGCATAGATAAAAAGCAAATATCACGATATAAAATGAGTCATTGGTTTTACAATGACTCTGATTCATTTACTCCGTATATTCTCAGAAGAATTGGCCCAGGGAACGGCAACGGAATTTCTCCGAGAATGAACTAGGATAATTAGGAAGTCATGATTGATGTCTTCGGATGACCCTGACAGACCAGAGTTAACTACGATATCAACGCATACATATATCTTTGAGAGTATAAGCATATATAGCCAGATGCGCCGACCCCGGACAGATTCGACACATTTCACCTAGTTGTATAAACAGCCCGAGCCTAGCCAGACATTCAATTCATCCATTATTTGTCCCCAAGCTGGAGTACAATTAATTGTGATGTTACAGATGTTGAAAACTACGCTCTGTCTTTTAGAATTCTACGCCTAGTACAGTAGTATACATCTGTACATCACTTCTACTGTAACTGTACTCGGTGCTAGTGAAGTACCTCAGTTATTAACTCCGAGGCTCGATATAGATTTCTCCATCTTGTAATTATCGGTACTAAGCCCCGTAACTATAATATATTACGGCGTAATACACTGAAATACGGAAAAATACAGAGATAGAGATTGTCAGTCTAAAGTTTACAGCTGCGGCTTCAATCCACGGCTCGATTCATCTGGAAAAACGAGAGAAAAAGAACGACTTTTTAATCCTTTTCTTCGTCTCTTTCCTTCTCCTTCTTTTGGTGCTTCTTCGTTGTTGCTTTTGCATCCATATTGACTCTTCAGGGAGTTTGTTTGTCCGAGGTTCATATCCTCTTCAACAGAATTTTCTCCCTCGTCAACTTCCTCTCAATATCAATATTGTCGGTTTTTCTGTTGTTATGTGTGTTTTGGGCTGAGTTCTAGCCTGATTTTCGTTCTATTTCCTTTTCTGGTTATTTTTCAGTACTTTTTTTGTTGGATCTTTCGCTATTTTTTCCATTTCTTTTCTGGTGAGCCTAACTTATGCTGCTATATAGAAGAGCAAGGTAAAACTGAACTCTTGACAGCCATATAGAAGATCTCCGCTAATGCACGATGTTTTTGGACTAAAAGACAGGCCGGATTTTACAGCTACAGCTACATACCACTACATATACTCTATACTCTACTATAACTACTTTAACTTAATATCATTCGAATCTACTCGGAACTTTCCCTGCAGTTTCGTCTACGGCGGGTGAACGAAAAAAGAAAAACGCCCATATAAAATAACTGAAGGGAATCCGTTCCGTGCCTCGCTTGCGTCTTTCCGCCGTCACTCACTCACCACCACCACCACCGCCATATTATCATCATCTTTTATTCCATCCATCCATCGCTTATACGCTCTTTTATTACTATTACTACTACTACTACTACTATTATTATTATTATTACTGCTTCTATCCTTTCTTTTCTTCCTTCCTTCCTTCCACAATCCCACCAAGTTCTCATCACTTGGTTGCTGCTGCTTTCTTCTTGCATCCCCCCCCCCCCCCGCCKWCCATGTCGGGGACCTTAGATGGACGGCGTGCGGACCCCCGACCGACGACAACAACTACCACTACCACTACCAACTCCCATAGTAAAATGTCCGTCCTCCCCCTCAAACCAAAACCCAATGACCTTCCTTCCTCCAGACCGTCTGACGACTTCTTCTCTTTCGATTCTTCTCTCAGTCCTCCGTCATCCGATTCCCCTCATCTCAGCGAAGGCTTACTGCAAGATCCCCTTTTTCCTGAGTGGAAGAACGGAGCTTCTCGCTCCGGTGTTCATAATGATGAGACTCCCGATGAAATGCAGAAGAAGGACCCATTGGCAATGCAAATATGGAAGTTATATTCTCGCACAAAAGCTCAATTGCCCAACCAGGAGCGCATGGAAAATCTCACTTGGCGTATGATGGCTATGAGTTTAAAACGCAAGGAACGGGAATCTGCTCAGCAAACTCGGTAGGTTTCGTTGATTTCTCTCGCTGCTTTTTTTCCCCGAACTCTGAAGTCGGGGAATATATACTCATGTTACCAATGCCTTTTTTTCTCCAACAGACGACCTCAGAGCAAGGATAGCATCTCAACTCCAAGCGGCATCTCTCAACTACGCCAATTTGATAAAATGGCTATATCCGACCCGAAGTCTTCGTCACCCGCCTCTCATCATGACGATCCAATGAATATCGATGATTTTATTATCCCTATCGAATCCCCGGGACCGGAGAGACCTATATCCCCCGCCCAGGAGACATCCAATTCCGGCGCTATTCCCATCAAGGGTCGCAAAGATCACCAGGAGCAACAGTTTGAGGCCGCAACCACCGTGCCTGCCTCATTCCATCACCACTTGCAGGATCATCACAGACATGACGAATTTGACTACGTTCCGCGCCGAGTTCGCAAGACTAGCGTCGACGAACGACAGTTCCTTTCCAACGACCTGCAGGTCCCGAATCGCAAGCGCCCCGCTGAGTGTTCTCCCCAGATTCCGCCTATGACCAATGGTGTGCTGAGCAACGATGCCGACTTGTCAGCTGCCATGTCGGACTATACCCTGGATCAACATCCGTCGTCGTCAAATTTCGGACACCAAACTCCATCTGGTCTACCCTACCACTTGGATACCTTCAACCTCAATGACGACCCCATCCTTACCTCTGCTGGCCCCTACCAGCACCAGTTCACCTTTTCACCAGCGGAAACACCCTTGACCAGTGGCAATCCCTTTGCCAATATCTACGCCACCACTCCCCTGGGTTCGTCCATCAACTCGACCGATTTCTTTTCCCCTCCGCCGTCGGCATACCAGTCAACGGCGTCCACACCTCATGCCTTGTACGAGCGCGAGCAGGGAATGTACTTTGATTCCCCAGTGGTGGATTCCCGTGCTCAACGTCACGTTCCCAATTACGTCTCTCAGCGTCCTTCAAACCTGTCATCATCCTTGCAACCTCGATACATGTTCAATGGAAATGGCGATCAGCGTTTTAACGGATCCTCTTCGGACATGCAGTCGCCCGGTTTTTCTGTGCACCATCAACCACAGCACGTAGATCCGTCACAGGTGCTGGGCCGTACCGACTTCTCGTCCGCCCCATCGCATGCCGGCATGAGCATGACTAGCCGTGAGAAGCCTATGTTTAGCTTTGGTGCCGACTCTGATAACGAGGATGAGGAAGGCAATCCCTTTCCCGACTCCGGTTTGGGTATGGCCGACTTCGGTGCCTTGGATGATAATGATATCCACAGCTCGGGCTTACCATGGGATTCTCAGTTTCCCGGATCGTACAACTCTATGTCCGCTTTTGCTGGCCAACACAACAAACATGTCACCATTGGTGGAACCGACATGATGGACACGTCGCACGACTGGGACCAAGGTGGTAGTCTTCGTCGTACGCTCGGATCTGCGGCTTCGGTCAGCGAGGTGCGCAATCGCGAGGTAGATCCTCGTCAGCAGAAAATTGCCCGTACAACCTCGTCACCCAACCAGCTGGTGCGTCAGGCCATGAACAGTGCCTCGCCTAATACACCTCCCGATTCAGGAATGAGTAGCAATGCGCCGTCACGTCCCAACAGCGCCAACGAAGGCAGGGCTAACGACCAGAATGGGTCTGCCAGCAACAATACTGGCGCTCCAACGACGTGCACTAATTGCTTTACCCAGACGACGCCGCTGTGGCGTCGCAATCCAGAGGGACAGCCGCTCTGCAATGCCTGTGGTTTATTCCTGAAGTTGCACGGAGTGGTCCGGCCGCTATCCTTGAAGACAGATGTCATCAAAAAGCGGAACCGTAGCAGTGCCAACAGCTTAGCCGTTGGCACGCCTTCGCGAGCAGCTAAGAAAACAACGCGGAAGAATTCGGTTCAGCAGACGCCATCTGCGCTCTCTGTGTCAACTCGGGCGCAGAATGGGACGGCCCCCTCCGAGTCTCCGCCTTCGATTCCAACGTCAACTACATCCCCTACCTTCCAAGGTTCGGGCAAGAATGGCGTGGTTCCAATCGCAGCTGCTCCGCCAAAGGCATCCCCGACGTCCAACGGGAGCCAGTCCCGCAACTCTGCTTTGGTGACTTCAAAACGTCAACGCCGCCAAGGCGGTGCAGGTACCGAGCAGGAAGCCTGCGAAGACACTCCCAAGCCCTCTTCGTCGGGACGATCCAAAGTGGTACCTCTGGCTCCTGCCATGCCTCCTGCTGCGGTTAATCCCGCCAACCACAGTATCGCAGGTGGACAGGGTGCAAGCCAGGAATGGGAGTGGTTGACCATGAGTTTGTGATAATGGCAACTACAAGTCAGATATCTTGGATTCATTTTAGTTCTTATACGCTTTCTCTTCACGCCATTTCCTCTCCTTCGCCTTGACATCAAAGTGAGGTTGGGGCTATGGGATACTTTCCTTAGTGCGGTGTTTGTCGGAGAGGATGTTCATAGACGATTTGGTGTTATTTGACGATTTCTCGTTCGGACGCTGTTATTGCTCGAATTTTCGTGTGAGGTTTGAAATATGGTGTGACGATTGTTGATTCTGGACTTACGATTTTGATGAGACGATGCTTTTTTTTTTTTTTTTTCGGTCCCGTCAGTTTTCTCGATCTGGGTGGCTAATAGTGTTTCGGCTTTGTACTGCTCTTTTATTTTTTATTCCGGATTGATGATTCTGTTGAGCGATTCTTGTGATGTGACATTATATTTCTGCACCTTTTTCTTTTGTCTGATTTTGATTGATACAATCGCGTCTGTTTCGGAAACCGCCCCTGAGTTTGTCGTCTTTTCATGCTTTTCGTTTGCTGCTTTCGCAACGTTTCAACACGCCTTGTGGTGTTTCATTTCTGTTCATTTCTGTTTCTGTTGTTGTTTTTTATAGGGGTCAGGACCGGCAGAAGTGCGCATCTCCTTTTTGTGTTCTTATTTCTACCGTTCTTAAATCTCTCAATTTGATTCAATTCTTTTTAGGTCAGTCTATAACAGTTACTTTCGTTTCCATAGTACATGTATGTGAGATAAACTCTTCCTTCCTAAGTGCAGTCTAACTATGCGCGTCAATCTGGGCATAGATGGACGTACGTAGACGTCAAGTCGTCTGTATGTGGCCAGCCCTAATCTATAAACTAACGTTTTATGCCATCTTTTGGTGCAGTCGAGCTCTTGACCGCGCACCACGTCAACATATCAATTAACGAATATATACAACATTCGAAGTATCATTTATGTATCATAGCATAGCATGTATATATACTCCAACGAGGACCCAAAGTAGTTGATTACCAAAACAAACCAGACCAAACCAAGCCACAAACACGCCAGCCAAAGCACGGAGCACGATGGCACTACAGCGCAGCGCAATTAAGCCTCCAGCCCCAACCGCTCCAACAACGCATCCAACTTGCGCATAAGAAACTGGTAATTGGCAGCATCTCTGACGAACTCGTCATCTACCTCTCCACCATCCAGCGTGCGGGTTTTTGGTGCTGACGCGGGACCGCGTTCTTGCGTTTGCGTTTGCGTCTTTGCAGGTGCGGAGGGTTTGCTGGTTCCAAGTTCCGGGGCTGTCCGCACGGCCACTGCTGGGGCGGCTGGTTGGGGGGATGAGAGGTCGAGGTTTTCGATTTTGTTGGTTAGTTTTTGTTCTTCTTGTGTTGTTGTGGTGGTGAGGGTGGTTTCGGGTTGTTGCTGTTGTTGCTGTTGTTCAGAATCACTATGTACAGCCTGCGACATCAACTGCTCAAGACCGGCGTCGTCAAAGCGGAGTCTGAAGCGTTCACCGAGGTAGAAACGAATATCGTCCAGTAACTCGATGGTGTCGGTTTCCTGTCGACCCTGGATACGATACGCAGATTCCTGGATCAACTCTGCGAATTCCGGTGTGTCAATATGTGCCTCCAGTCGGTACGCGAGGTACCTGGCGGCGAATTCTTCCAAGCGCTGAATCCGGGTTAGCCAGGCAGCTTGCATGATGGCGTAGATGTCTATGTCCTCTTCCTCCTTCGCGCCCCGAGTTTTTGTTGCTTCCGCTTGGGACATGTTTGCGCTTCCAAGTGTGCTTATGACGACGGCGGCTTTGGTTTTGAGTCGCTCAATGAAGAGCATGTCTGCTGCGAATAGAACCTCGACGGCCACGTCAAGTCCAAAGTCGGCTCGGTCTGTGTACAAGAAGGAGAGGACGATTTCAAGTACCTCCGGAGAGCAGTCCACAGGAATGACGTTTAGATGGTCTGTCACGTGGGCTTCGCGGAATGTAGACGAGAACATGGTATTGAAGAATTCTGACCGTAGGAGCATCGCTCGGTGGCAGGGGATAAATACTGACTTAAGTGGTCGACCTCTCTGTGTGTTTTCCGTAGGAGTGAGTGAGTCTTCGGTATCTTCGTCAAGATCTTCCGCCGTCTCGTCTGCCCTGAGCAAGACGTCTGCAAAAATCGCATTGTTGCGATCCCACTTCACATCATTTGCTTTAGAAGTCTCTACCACCACTTTGCTTCCTAGAACGTTGTGTTGAAACCAGCTTTCCAATTGATCTCGGCCCTTCGAAATCTCCATACTTCTCCTCTGCCGAGTCAGACGCCGATCCGCGCTATCGATTATGGTGTCAAGGAATCCCTGAATCTCCAAGTATTTCGCTATCTTGTCCACCCCCGCAAATACCTCTGATTCTGTATAACCAGTACCCGGCCCACTCCTCAGATCGCGAGGCACCTCTCCAAGATAAAGATATTTGATTGCCGCACCGAATGCCTGTGGCGGTATTGCGCTAGGAAGATTCCATGTTGTCGTCCCGGGAGCCGCGGCCAGCTTATTGCGAAAATAAGAGGATCTTGCTGCGAGTAGGAATTTGTGAAGGGAAAGAGATTCATCTGCCGCCATGACGACAATGTCAGATGTTGCAGGGTAGGTCCGCGTCAAAAGCGAAGATATGTGAGCAGCCAGCGGCTGAAGAGGATCCGTAGATTTAGAATAGTCGTATTCGAGAAGTAAATTGCGTATTCGATCGTTCAAGGCATTATACAAACATCTGACGAGGGTAGCAAAGTCAGTAAAACGCATGCAAGCAGGTTGAACCAGGAAAACGACGATCTCACCGTTCTCCCTGAAATGTATCTCGCTCACATAGTGCACCCGATTCAAGAAGGAGACGTACGACATCGTAATGTCCACAAAGGCTAGCCTAATCCAGCGCATCCCATGCAATTAGCAATGTGCAGAAAGGGAGAAGACATCGAAGATAGTCGCCACCACCAGACACTGTGGACGAAGGACGAATGCTCGAAACAACTCAAACCTACCAAGATCAGCGGAGTATAGTCAAAGGGATCGCGAGCGTTGATATTAACGCCCTCGGTAATTTTCTCCTGGCATACTTTCAAGTCACCTCTCCGACAGGCTTCGCAAAGTTGGCGATATGGCGGGCTGAGATCCAGCGGGTTATCCTCCTTGATAGTACCCTCGTGGACCAGTTTCTTCTCGCTATGAAGACGAGACTCTATTTGCTCCTTTGACAGAACAGCTTCCTTTGTCATATTGAATAATCGATCAAGGAAATTCCGTGGACGAAACTGAAAAAGTGAAGAAGTCAACGCCGCTTGAATTGAACTCCGGAATGCGGGACGACTTCAATCTGGAAATTCCGCTATCTTATCTTATCGATAAGAAATCACGTGGGGACCATTGAACCGTTATCATATTGTTGGACTCGAAGACGCGGAAAGGAATCTGATTCGATCAGCGAGCGCAGTTCGTCAACTTCATCGACAATAAGATGTGTTTCATACTGTAAGTAGTAAGTTGAAGCTTTTAGCTCCCAAAACCAGTTGGTATAAATAACTAACAATAAAATAAAAGCGATTCCTCGGAACTGGTTGATGACTTGATGTTGCCGGAAGACTCGAGGAGTGGTTCAGGTCTGATGGCACAGCAACCCGATCTGACACATGACACTCTCACCGCCTGCTGGTCTTGGCAAGAGTCCCACGGGTTACTGCAGGCGTTGCCCGGCAACGGAGCTTCACCCAAACAATCCACCTCGTCTACTTAATCTTGCTTTTTCTTGCTCTTCTTCAACTTCTTATAAGTTCTTCTGCTTCAAACAAGTTTCGTCTACTAACCGATCTAGGTCTCACTTTTTCTCTAATGCTAGACTCTTGAGTAGCTTACTCTGGCGTCATCACCTAAGTCACTACTTCATTCCGCTTTCCGGTACTTGATCAATCCACTATTATATTTCTGCCTCTCGTCTCCTTACTCCTTACTAGCCGCAACCTGAACGATTGACAATATGACAACAGCTATGGCGGAGGCAGATAAATATGAGGTTTTGGAGAGAATTGGTATTTTACACTGCTAGTCCCTTTAATTTGTTTGGTTGACCTAACTGTACCCAGGATGTGGTTCGTTTGGAATTATTCGGAAAGTAAAGCGGAAGTCTGATGGACTCGTAAGAGCCCCTTATGATTTACGCTGCTGGATCTGAATGCTAACAAAGATATAGATCCTCTGCCGAAAGGAGATCAACTACATAAAAATGTCACTCAAGGAACGAGAACAGCTCACCGCCGAGTTTAATATCCTTAGTTCCCTTCGACATCCGAACATTGTCGCATACTACCATCGAGAACACCTGAGAGCGACCCAAGACCTATATCTATACATGGAATACTGTGGGGGCGGTGATCTTGGGATGGTAATCAAGAATCTCAAAAGATCTAACACATTTGCAGACGAGGACTTTGTCTGGCGTGTTTTCTCGCAGACTGCTACGGCTTTGTTCCGATGCCATTACGGCACTGACTTGCCGGAAGTCGGGTCAAACATTCTGGCTCCACCTCCGAAGCCTAGTGGTCTCAAAGGAAAGCAAGCGCAAGTTACTATACTACATCGTGATCTGAAGCCGGAGAACATCTTTCTCGGCAACGACAACACGGTCAAACTTGGTGATTTCGGCCTGTCTAAACTCATGCGTTCTCATGACTTTGCCTCAACTTACGTCGGCACTCCGTTTTACATGTCGCCTGAGATATGCGCTGCTGAGAAGTACACTCTCCGCTCTGACATCTGGGCTCTTGGCTGCATAATGTATGAACTGTGTCAGAAGGAACCCCCCTTCAATGCCAGAACGCATATTCAACTGATCCAGAAGATTCGTGATGGAAAATTCGCTCCCCTTCCCGACATCTACTCTTCGGAATTAAAGAGTGCTATCGGCAGTTGTCTTCGGGTGAATCCGGATCACCGTCCGGACACTGCTACCTTGGTGAATCTTCCTATCATTCGTTTGATGCGCAAAGAGAAAGAAGTGGTTGATCTTGGAAGGGCTATGCGAAGGCGTGAAGAAACGGCTGCCCAGAAGCTCAGAGAGATGGAGCAAGCATATGCTAGAATCGACAAAGAAAAACAGTTGATGAGGTCAGAAATAGACAACACCGTTCGCCGAGAATGGGAGGTGAAAGCAAGGTTAGAAATTGACCGCCAGGTGCAAATGGAACTTGACAGACTTCGCAAGAGGTTTGACTTGGAGGTTCATGAGAATGTTGCTGCAGAGATTGAGAAATTCAGAAAAGAAGCGGCTTTTCGAGAAAGCAATCCGGAATCTCAGTCTTCTGCCAGCACTAATAACGGCACTGAATTTCCTTCGAGCACTGATATAAGCCAACTGTCACTAGAGTCGCCAAACTCTGAAGAAAATAAACTTACAAAGAAAGAGACGCGCACGCCGTTTAGTCGCTCCAAAACTGTGGTCGATTCGCCCATGGACATTCAAATGGCTGAACCGTCACCAATATCCATCGCATCCCTCTCGCTGTCGCCACGTCGTACCTCAGGGTCACCAGCAAATATTTATGTAGACGGCCAGAAACCGAGGTGGGAACCTTGTATGACGTCCGACGATGAGGATGATTCCCCGGACCCATCTTCTCCCACTCGTCTTAGGGCGAGACGCGATCCAATTAAGGCACCCCGTCGACTGCTACTCCGGCAAAATACTACTACAATGATGAGAAACATGAGCAGCCAACCGCCCCTCTTCCCTTCAAATCCGTCCCGATTACCCCAAATGACTACCGGCATGACGACCTCTAATTCTGACGCTCGTCAAGCCAATTGCGAGCTTAAGTCAAGGTCACCTCATCGACGCCTCTCTAAAATTCCTTCTTCTGCCAACCTCGCTGCTGATGCTGGGTCACCAACCCGCAAGAACGGTGTGAGATCAAACCTTACGAAAGCCAACGGCACTGGCGATGGAATGCACAGGGCCGTGATGCAGCGCAACATGGGAGGCAGGACTTTGGTAGAGCTTGCGCAAGCCAGAGCTGGTGGCCGTCCGGTCGAAGATCTCAAGCGGTGCTCCAGTGAGTCACGTACGTCAAATTCGAAATCGCTCACCGAGCGAGACCCGCCGGCAGTATGGGATCCGGAGAAGGATGAGATGCCTAGTCCCTTTTTGGTGCGTGGGAGGAACGCCATCCGTAACTTTCGGTAAACCAGTGTTTACTCGTCAAAGGGAGTATCTCTCTTCCTTCTTATTTCTTGGCCAGTGGAGGCATAGCAGTCGTCACTTGTCACATGGAAATTCTACATAACTGTACTCTTCCTACTATTACCTACGTTCGTTATATCCTTGGTTTCCTTTCTCACTTGCCGGCACCAGTGCCAGGATGCCCATGTTTCGCTGTGCAAGATTCGACTTCTTTTTCCGACTGTGTCGGCTACTTTATTTTGCATACACATACACGCTCATTTAAACACACCCCTTTCCTTTGTTACAACTTACGCCGCTATACGCTTTTTGGAGTTTGGAGACAGCTTCATTTGCTCGCTCGCATACATTTACTCGGCATTGCATGAGATCGTTCCAAACATACGAATCTTCTGTTTTGAAATTGTCAAGGTCGGTCTAGGGAGCCTTGGATGTTAGGTGCTTTTGTTCTTCGACCTCTCCCTTTGTTCCTTTGTTGCTTGCTTTTTTGGTCTTTGCTCTTCCCAATGTGTCCCTGTTGGTAGGCGTTGGATTTTGGAACCTGGGAACAATTGACTTTCGGAATGCGTGAGCATGTACATATTACTGTCTTAATTTCGTTGTGTTCCTCTTTATTCTCAGGGGATATGTTGATATCAATACTTATTCGAGCGACTTTGGATAGCTGTGTCTAATATCTATATTCTATAAGCCCTCCATTTTGTTGGCTCCCAAGTAGACTTGACATATAATATATTGTATGTGGTATGTTACATGCACATACATGTGCCTACATTGAGAGTACAACTACGAAAACGAGGTATTGAACAAGCCCTAGGTATCATAGCCCTAGCAAACATCGGCATCCGGCAGCCTCTAAACTAAAGCTTTTGCAACAAGGTCAGTAAGACTGCAGCCGATAACCCCACAGCGAGGGCTGTCAAGCAAGCTCTTAGCTCCGGACCCCGGTCGACTATTATTGTCGATCTAATTTGGAATTTGGGGAAGAGATGGTGCCACATATCATCATTGGTGGCAGACTAGCAGCAGCCAGTATGCGGTACGGTACCCGTAGGCCTAGGTATCATACCTACCGCAGATGCCAAGACAAGTTCTCTGCATGCAAATTGCAAACAAACGGCTGCCGTTTTCGGGTGCTTGCTAGCCGTCCAGATCCAACTCATCCAAGTCTAGAAGTCTGGCTTGTAGAGTACGGCTATGCGTTGTATCGACCGACGACACCTTACTGAGGCAGTGAGCCAGCCTTACTCAGTTACTGTCAATTAAAAAGTAGATTGTACAAAGTATCATGGCTGATGTAGACTGTGCAAATGATTCAGCATCCTATATCAATGTATGAAAGAAACCAACATTCCAGACAATGGCAGAATCTCACAGGACATCCGGGGGAATCACATCGAAAGATGAAATAGCGATGGTAACATAGCCATAATGTCATAAGGGTACTGTACATTGATATAAAATAGCCAAAAGCACGCTCTCCCTCCTGTGTACATACACAGAATTCAATATATCTCGTTGCCGCTCCGATTATTAAATATAAATACTACTTGTTTAGTACCAAGATTCTCAAAAAGCCACCCAACTGTAAGTTAGCGCCTGTCGTTCCAAATTCTCCCTTTCACCCAAACATTAGAACGCATTCAATGAAATGAAACTTCGGCATATTAGCCTCGACATTGCTAGACATAGAAAAGACACGAAATTCACCGGAGAGGCTAATGAATCCATCTTAGACCAGTAAAAACGCAAGCTGATTAGGTACTTTCGGCGGTTCCCAGAGGGTTGTGGAATAGTCTGTTAGGCCATCTTGCTTTCCAGAGCCTCGGCCTTGCTAATCATTGGAGGGCTGCCCGTCCCGTCGTGCGCGGTGGTTCATACTCCGGGTATTGTGTTTTCATATCCAGCTTTCGACATGGCAGAAGCCGAGCGAGCTGGCCCAGTTGTCGGATTGGCATTAGTACTATCGGAGGGATTGCCTCTTCCACATCCTTTGACAAGAGCATGTCGCTAGATATAAAAAGCAATTAGCCAAGTATGTAAGTAACAAAGGTGTAGAAGGTGCACTACCTTTAACGCATCCTTACGAGAGAAGCTCTTGTCACAGTGTGTACATGGAAATGGCTTGATCGAAAGGTGAATCCGTTTATGTCGTTTCAAGTCGTGGTTTCGATTGAAGCTCTGCGGACATTGGTCACACTTGAATGGGCGGTCATTCGCAGGACCAGGCTGTGGGTGACTAAGAGGTGGCTGGCTTCCGTACATTTGCTGCATGCTGGCGGCATGTCCGCTATGGAAACCCGATAAGAAATTAGGTTGCAAGTTGCCGACCAAAGACATGGAGCTGTTCGGACTATGCACATTTGTCATGACTGGTCCTGGCATTGCTGGGAGGGAGTATGATGGCCACGGCTTGTAATTCAGCTGAGAAGGTGGACTGGGAGCCGGCCGACTTTCGCCGGCTGGCATCCTCTTTGGTGCCTTGTTTTTCTGATTACTGTACGTGAGTGACGACGGCTCACCGTAAGGACTCGCATAACCGTCGCGGTGGTGAGTATTGGGTGCCCGTCGCGGAAGTCCGTATGATGGAGTCGACTGAGACTTTACTCCGTACGGACCATTCGAGTTCAAAGCCTGAGAAGACGCAGTCGAATCAGATTGCGTTGCGTCTGAGGATTTCATCGCTGCCAGCATTTGTTGTTGCTGTTGTTGTTGACGATGTGGCTGCTGCTGCGAGGTGTGACTGGGAAGACTCGGAGAAGAAACTGGAAGAAACTGGTTGACTTCATGCGGGTGCTGCGACATTCCGTTTGTTGCGGCGGATGATATCGTGCTTTCACGCCCAAGTTGCCCCAACGGTGAAGAAAATGCGGTTCGCGAGGGGAACACCGTGCTGGCATTGGAATCCCAAGAATGAGGCTGAGCATCCCTCGGAGTCCTAGAATACGGGTCCTGGCTTTGCCAGTAAATCGACGGATACGGCGGAGGAAGACCCGGGCCGACTGGTATCCCCGTGGATGTTGTCACGGGCTGCATTGAGACTGACCCATCGTCCGAATGAATGGCATCCGGAGGAGTAAGGATACTTGGCACACCGATATTGCGCGGGGGATCTAAGGTGGAGTGAGAAGAGGAGGGGGTGTATCTAGGAGTTGGACTACCGATTTGAAAGTTGGGCGGAGGGAAATCAAAGCTGGTAAGACTGGGTGCTCCGGGTCTGCGAACATTCAATGACGGAGCTGTCAGGGCCTCGGGAGCCGAGCCCATTCCGAGAGGCGGGTTCCTGAGTGCAGCCAGAGTGACCGACGGATGCCGTGACAATGCTAGAGGACGATATATTTCCGCTGGCACCATGGACGGTGTAAGAAGCGCAGTCTCAGCGTTGGATTCCCAGACGGTGAGACGTCTGCCGTGTTAAAGTCTGGCACCGAGAGTAAGGGCCATCTGACAATCCTTTAAGCAACACAGAGACGAACAGGTTGGGATTGAAACGTAGTCGACTTTCGACTTTTGAGGATAGTGCTGCTGAAAGGCAATCGATGGGAGGCGCGTTGACAGGCTAGATTTGCAAGCACGTGTCTATTTCTGACTTTCCTTTTTAGTTTCTTTCTCGGCCTCTTTCGTGAGAGTCATTGACTTTCGGGTTGGTCCATTGGCGTTAAGCAGCTGCTGGAGTCGAATTGAGATCCAATTGGGATTGTCCAAGAAGGCTGAGGACAGTTTTCTCTTGGCTCTCTGGTTTGGGATTCGGCGACGATTTTCACAAGAAAAAAAAGGGAAGGTTCACAACACGACCTAAGAAAGGTTTATACCTATTATTCTTATGAAATGTCCGGCCGTGAAATATGCATTGCCCATTGACCAAGCACTAAAGTCGATTGAATTTTGGACTTGAGCTCAGGAGAATACCGTAAAAACTGAATGTCGAAGTGGGTATTAGTCTCTCTCGATAATGCCGGCTCGACCAGTAATAAAAGAATCGTTAAATCTGTGGCAATAACGTTAAGACGAAGTCCAACGAAGTAGGTAAAATAGACGTTTGGCTTTGAAGCTGAAGAAAAAGTTGAGAAATACCTAGCGTATACCTAGCGCTGGTGGGTAGCCTAATAATGCACTAAGAAGTTCAGGCAACTCCGGCAATTTTGTAGGTATCGGCGCTCGATGAAATCTTTTTTGAAGACTCGGAATAAGAATAAGAAGAGGTTACAAGAAGGAAAAGTGGGAGAAAAGAAGGAATTCACAGAGAATTATACGAACGAAAGTTCCAACCACGCCAGACGACAACCAGCAACACGAATCGGATTATGTCCCAGAATCCCTGTCTTCATTGATGCGCCTCTTCAGAAGAAGTTAAAGCCAAGTCTTTGATACTCCGTATATGTACTATTTTAGCATGGCTGTGGAGGTGTCAAGCAGATCGATCTTCAAGCTCCTCCAGGCTCCAGGCAACGAAGCTCAGATGTGCCATCCACACTGCCGCGATACCGATCTAGTGGGATCTGGGAATAATAAATAAGTTTGGTATGGAGTACCCATGATACTAGTCCGTACGATGAAGTCGAATGAACTCTGTGTCATAACTCCATAGTGACCGTACAGATGGATGGATGGCCCGGGATCGGATGCATCATATTAATACTCCAACATCTCTATGTAGCCATAGGACAAAGAATAACCGATTTACTATCAATCAATAGCTCTTCGCAGATGACCCTGGATATAAAATAATAATAACGGGTTAGCCGTGAATTGCTAGAAATATGGAATAGAGAGAGAGCATTTACTGGATTTACCAGTGTTTTTTTTTTTTTTTTTTTTTTTTTTTTTTTGGTGGAAACTTAATCCG
>HG983406.1:34393-45278 GCA_900006255.1 Xeromyces bisporus
CGTAGATAACCTCAGGCAGAAATTAGAATCACGGAGCAGCGCCAAAGCTCCAACAATCTCTCAGAAAGAAACCTCAACGACTCTTCATTTAGAAACTAGCGATTATGTCGACATGCGCATCCGCATCGCTTGCTCGTCAATGTCCTCGCTATCTTCAGCGCCGTTCCCAGTTGCCCATTAATCCACGCTTGAGCAGTCGTGGTCGGGGATATGCTTCTATCTCCGCTGCAGATCTAAAGTTTGGACAACCGCTGCACGAAACTCATCCTCATATACTGGGCCCCGGCGAACGTGCGTGATTCCAATATTCTGCAATTGATTGATAAATGAGTTGACCTTGAGGTTAGTCACGCCCGGAATCTCTGCTCTCGAATACGCTCATCGTCGCTCTCGCCTCGCAAACCGACTCCCCAAAAACTCCATTGCCGTGTTGGCCGCCTCGGAGGTCAAATACCGCGCCGGTGGTGTCTTCTACGAGTATCGTCAAGATTCCAATTTCTTCTATCTTACCGGTATGGCAAGCCTTTGGGGGACGGCACAGGTCATGGATTGGTAGGGCTAAGTTGCAACACGGTCAGGTTTCAACGAGCCCGGCGCCCTAGCAGTCATTGGTGAGCATGATGCGATAAACGAGGACAAACGTCAGGATACTCTTCTCATACGGTGACAGCAAATGACGGTTCCGGCGATAACCACATTTTCCATCTTTATGTTCGCGAGAAGGATGCAAGGGCTGAGCTTTGGGACGGGGCACGAAACGGCACGCGAGCTGCCCTAGATGTCTTCAACGCCGATGAAGTGAGATAATGGTACCAATGCATCTCTAAGCATAGCTAATTCCCTGGCGGGGCAGACGGCAGACATCGCACGCATCGCAGATATTTTCCCGAATATCGTGTCGGGAGCTACCGAGGTCTATACGGATATTCCAACATTTGATACTACGAGATCACCACTTTTCCGATACTTGTACGGCACAGGCGTATCTGATAAACTTAAGAGCATCGTCAACTCCAGACGAGTAAGGCCGTTGCGCCCAGTACTCAATGAACTGAGAGTCTTCAAGAGCGAGGATGAGGTGCTGCAAATGCGTCGGGTTGGTCAGATGTCTGGCAGAGCATTCACCGAGACAATGAGACAAGCATATACCAGGGAGAAGGACCTTTGCTCGTACCTCGAGTATCAGTTTAAGGTCAAAGGATGTGATACCAGCGCCTTCGTCCCTGTTGTGGCAGGCGGCCATGTGAGCCGTACCATCCCCGTGTGTTCATTGTATTTGTTCTAATGAGTTCAAGAATTCCCTAAGCATCCATTATACGAGGAACGATGATGTCGTCAGGTATGAACACTCGAAAGCTAGGTTGCTACTTCATGCTGACGGCTCCCGATAGGGATGGCGATCTGATTCTAGTGGATGCAGGCGGCGTAAGATACCTGCCCATTGAAGGCTGATCTATCCGATTCTTACAATTTGCAAACAGGAACTAGGAACCTACATCTCTGACATAACAAGGACATGGCCTGCTAATGGCAAATTCACGGAGCCCCAACGCGATTTATACACCGCTATACTAAACGTGCAGCGCAAATGCATTTCACTGTGTAGGGAAAATGCAGGAGTCTCCCTCGACCAACTACATAGGATCTCGGAACTTGAATTGAAAGACGAGCTGCAACAGCTTGGGTTTGACGTCTCGGGAGATGTGCGTGTTGTTTTATGCCCAGTTTCGTTGTATTGAATGCCCGACTCGTTAGTTGACTAACATACGAGTTTATAATCAGGCTATGACCATCCTCTTCCCGCACCATCTAGGACACTATATCGGTCTCGACGTCCATGACTGTCCTGGATATTCGAGGGACTACCACCTCAAAGCAGGCCAGTGCATCACCATTGAACCGTATGAATATTTGCCTTGCTTACTTTCACAACTCCGTACTCAAGCTAACACTTCTTTATAGAGGCATCTACGTACCAGACAACGACAGATGGCCTGCAAGGTTTCGGGGGATTGGCATAAGAACTGAAGATAGCGTGTGTGTTGGAGATGACAATCCGATCGTACTGACGCCAGAGGCCGCTAAAGAGGCAAGTTTAACCTTGTCGAGTCCGCTTCGATTTGCATACTGACTTGTTTGCTAGATCGACGACATCGAGGCGTTGCGTCAATAGGAAATCGTGTTGACCACCGTGTATGCTACGCTGGATGCCATGCTTGTGGCCCAGTTATAATCGTACATCGCTGCGTCTGGCCGTGTTCTCGCGACTGGCCGGTGTTTTCGAGCACTATGAGGCTATGACCGCGAGCGGTGTTCCTTAACTGTACAGTATTAAACACAATGGCATGTTGAAGCTTTTTCGGCTCACTATGATACCACTTGCCATGGAGGAATTGCTGCCCTGCATAGAGCATCATGATGCCTGCCAATGCAATAGTACCTACCTGTAGACTCGTCCGTACTTCGTATGTAGGTGGAAATCGACTGTTATTGAGAATGCGTGGTCAACTGGTTGTCAACTGGTTGTCCGGCACCAAACAAAGCAACTTCTTCTTTCCGCGTGACTTCAATACTACTTCTTCCCTTCCTCTCCTGCCATATATAACTTACAGTATTTAACGCGTGCTCACTGAAGAGATCTCTCCTTCGTTGAAGAATCAACTAATTGCCTTTTTTTTTCTCTTTCTCATTCTTCTTTCTCTGCTCAGTTGCCAGTCGCGTGTCCCTGCAACGCCATGGCGTCGCTATAACTCGCCCCGAGACGTGTAACTTCGCACAACAACAACAACAGCAATAACAACAACACATGGTCTCCTGTCGCGTGTCTTGCCACTACTGAGGCCCAGTGGTGCCTTTTCTCTCTTTTACTGGAGTCTTCACTTTCTTTGCTTCTCGGTTTCATTTGACTATCCAACTTACGTGTATTGTTACCTTATGGCAGCAGTATCCGTACCTTCCTTACCAAGAACGTCTGCTGCGACCATGTCGACTACTACTCGCCGAACACCCCTCGCCGACTTGGTCAACGGCGCCAATTCCCCTCATAGACCGAGCCTCGTACCGGCTAAACGTGCCAGGACGGCCAATGCTACTCAACCAGACGACCAACCTCCTCTCAAGAAAGCAGCAACCGTCGACAACTCGGAAGTAAATGTCCGCTCTCCTTCCCGAGCTAGGGGTTCCGTGTCCAGAACGGATTCCAAGCCATTATCACGGCGATGTCAGCCGGCTGGACCTGAGAAAAAACTCGCTCTTGTGAAGGGGGAAAGGCCGATGCAGCTCAAGGCGGGCCGGAATGAAAAGGCGTCTACCGAGACTGTGGATACGATTCGGCAATGGCAAAAGCATTATCGGAGAGCTTTTCCACATTTTGTTTTCTACTTTGACAGCGTACCTGAGGAGGCTCGCAATAAGTGCTCGAGGCAGGTTGCTTCTCTGGGAGCTGTAGGTCTACCTGATTCCCTCTGCTACGTTGATATATATGGAGCACCATGGATTAGCCGTGAATGATGCTCCTTGCCATCGGTGCTTTTGACTTCGCTGCTCTACTCTCTTAACGCGTATTCTCACAATATAATTTTCGTCCATATACTGACGAGGATTGTACAGCATGAAGAGAAATTTTTCTCGCGCCTAGTGACCCACGTTGTTACTTGTCGCCCCATTCCTCGTGATGCCGATGCCGCAAGTCCGACGGAGTCGAATACTGCTTCTATCACCGATCAGCAAGACAATGCACTTCACACTGTCAACCCTTCCATGCTGGATAAGGGCACCGACACTCATCTTCACCTGTCCCTGAGAAATGAAGCACGGCGTGATCAGAACAATACGGATGTCCTATACAGAGCACGGCAAATGGGAATCAAAATATGGGCTTTTGACAAGTTACAACGCGTGATTGCTACAATCAATGATGAGGAACTTGGCGTGCATGTAGGCAATCACCCTCGAGGTCACAATGATACCGCTTCCCTGAGAGCGAAGAATGGCCCGGATCTTACACAAGTTCTGAAAAACGAGCTTCAGAACGGACCTTCTGACCGTGACCCCTTGTCGTCGATGAAGGAGATGGTTTACTTTAAGGGGCCGTTCATTTATGTTCGTGACATGAACGAAAAAACCAAACCGGTTATTGTCAGAGAGTATCCGAAAGTCGCAAACCCCCAAGATGGCGATTGGCCGCAGTTTCGATGTTCTCCTTTGGGAAGATGTCCTTTCGTTAACGAGCAATCGATAAACCCGGACAAGGAAGTTGAACGAATCCGGCTACTCCAAAAGCAAGCCGAACAAAAAGCCGCTGCGAAAGCACGCCATGATAATTTGAAGTCAAATCAAAACATTGGCGCATCTCAACATACGACCAAACAGGATGAACCACTCAAAGCTGAAAAGAGCATCAAGCAAGCAGGTGGCGGATTGGTGTCCCCTCAACAAAAGTCGGTCATACAGAAATCACAGATGACTAAAGAAGCACTGCCAAGGAAAGGCTCCGAGAGCATGACTTCCTCCCAGTATCCTCGGACTGGATCCTTCTACACCACGCGTGAGCCTGCCGCGTCAGGCGTGCAGCCGTCGAATGTCACCTCCGCTATCCGCTCGCAGATGGTTTCGTCCACTGCCGCGGCCCCCGGGGCTAAAGCAGGTCTCAGCAAAGAGGTCCACGAGTTGAAGAGGAAGGTTCTTGAGAAAAACAGTGGGGGAATTTCCACGGCGGGGATGCCTCCATTACACGGTGCAGCAGATGCAAAGAGCCGGAGTAACACCCTGAGTAAGACGAATCCGCACGAGAAACCCTCATATGCGAATGAGGATGATACTCTTAGCACTGCAATGCAACATTGGAAACAGACAAAAATAAAACGTCAATTACAGAGAGAAAGGCAGCAAGAACAAGAGAAAGAGAAAGAACGAGCCAAGGAGAAGGAGAAACAGAGAATGAGGGACCCAAAGCCAGGGTACTGCGAGAACTGCAGGGAGAAATTTAACGACTTCGAAGAGGTGAGTTGACGACTCCGGATACAACGGTAGAAAGTCATGGTCTAACAAGTTCTCCAGCATACTGAAACGCGGAAACACCGCAAGTTCGCACTGAACCAGGCAAACTGGGTTGAGCTTGATGAATTGCTGAAGGAGCTTCACAGACCGCTGAAGCCCGGGGCGTATAAATATGTCACGGAAATCACGAAAGGTCCTCCACGTATCAGAAGACCCTTAACTGACTGAAGCTTCATCCATCGGGCAAATCGTCTATGGCTTTATACTTGCATTGTTTTGAGTTGCCTTTGAATCCTGGAGTCTAGTCGTGTCGCTATGGTCGACTATTTTGATATCCAAAACGGCGGCTAAGTGCTTTGTTCTTTTTCTTTTTCTTCTTTTTGGAAGTTGCTATCACTTAAGCCAGGCCCTTACTCCGAAATACATATGCATACGGTGTTGTGGCGTTCTATAATGTGTCGTCTTGTCAGCATTACAGCAATTCGCATTATTGCGTCCGCTCCTTTTGCTTATTTCTATTCTACCTCCCCCCTTTTCTCTGAACAATTTTATTGCGGGTTGCAGTGTGTTTTGCATGCTCTATGTTAGCATTATTGCCTAGAGTGTTTTGTTTATTGACTTACTCATTGTGCCTTACTGTCCTAGAGTTTCGACTGCATATATACGAGGACTTGAAGTGCTTTTATCAGAAGACCTGTCATGCACGACGTCAAGGAATAGATGGCCAAACGTATGCTCCTACTTCAATACGACTGGACCACCTATTGACACTAGCATCAGTCTCATGAAGCTACGTTATGTGCCAGGTAGATGCGTCGTATAGATTAACCATGCCCGTTAGAGAGTATCATAGCCAACCCATTCAAACCTATTGTCTCCGAACAAAGTAAACAATAACATCATAGCTACATACTCCGTAATATCATAGCTCAAGAAAAAACCTCGGTTATCCAATCCTGAAAATCATTAATCCGACCTCGGCACAGACTGCCAAAGGCGGAAAGCCTGCAGAATAGACCACGAACTCCGATCAACGGGCCGGCAGAAAACCCCAGAAAGGAAGCCAGGGCCTCAAACTTACGCTATAGAATTGAGTACAGGTACATACTCCCAACTACGCTGCATATACCAGCACACTTGGTGGGAGGTATATAAGGACAGAAATTTTCGATATATTCTCTTTTTCTTTGGTTTTGATTGAGAGTTGAGAGTGACGTTCGAGACGGTGTTGGTGGTTTTTCTTGTTTCTTAACGGTTGCTCTTGGTTGTACTCAACTCGTCACTGCTTGATCATATCGTGCATACTACATAGTACCTACATATAGCTCAGAGCTGGTACTAGGGTAGTATACGTACGTTGATATTCGTATTACATACGTACGGGGTGTTGCATATCAATCACATCATGGCTTCCACTTCCATTACGCGGGTACCCGCTGCGGTACGGAGTCTGTCCATTTCGAGGAATCTTGGCGTTGGGACGGCTGCTGCCGCGGTTCAACCCTCATCACTATCCTCACTCTCACCCACACCCCTGTTGGCCGTTAGAGGTCGTCGGAATGGCACTGAGGCGACAACACCAGCACACCGGCTCCCAACATCAGCATGCCAAATCCGGTACAGCTCGCACTCACCAATGGGTGCGCCATCAGCCAACCCGCGCAAGAAAGTGAGCATGACGACGTTGCGGAACATGTACAAAAAGGGGGAGCCGATAACGGCGCTGACGGCGCACGATTTTCCGAGTGGGCATGTAGCCGACGCGGCCGGGATCGATGTGGTTCTGGTCGGTGATAGTTTGGCTATGGTGGCACTTGGGATGGAGGATACGAATGAGGTTTTGTTGGAGGAGATGTTGTTGCATTGTCGGAGTGTGGCGAGGGCTGCGAAGAGTTCATTTACGGTTCGTGTGTCTGTGCCTTTTTCTTTTCTGTTGCTTGCGTTGGTTTTTTCTGATGAAGAATATGACAGGTTGGTGACCTTCCGATGGGCTGTTATGAGGTCTCGCCGGAGCAGGCGTTGCAGTCGGCTATTCGCATTATCAAGGAGGGTCGCGTGCAAGGTGTGAAGTTGGAGGGAGGCGAAGAAATGGCACCGACAATCAAGCGTATCACGGACGCCGGGATCCCAGTCGTGGGGCACATCGGTCTAACACCTCAACGACAGAATGCGCTGGGTGGTTTCAGAGTGCAGGGGAAGACGGCTTCGGCAGCACTGAAGGTGATGCGCGATGCCATAGCAGTGCAGGAAGCCGGTGCATCCATGATGGTTGTCGAAGCCGTACCCGCCGAGATTGCCGCTATCATCACCAAGAAGCTTCGAGTTCCGACCATCGGGATTGGGGCGGGGAATGGCTGCTCGGGCCAGGTGCTGGTCCAGATCGACATGACGGGCAATTTCCCGCCGGGTCGGTTCCTGCCCAGGTTCGTCAAGAAGTATGCTGATGTTTGGGGAGAGGCAACCAAGGGCATTGAGCAGTATAGGGATGAGGTTAAGAGCCGCGCGTATCCGTCGTCAGAGTACACCTATCCGGTTTCAGAAGAAGCGGTTGCGGAGTTTGAAAAAATCGCGGAGGGTGTCGAATGAACTGCTTTTTCTTTTTTAGCATACCATGTAGGCACTAGCTTCGGTTGCTCTTTGCATTTGTCATCGGGGACATTATTGTGATTCGCATTCGTGTAAAAAGTTGGGATCAGCGAATATTAACGTCTTTATTGACGTCTATTGGATGTATGATACGACCATCAGCCGAATGCAGGAGTCATCGAGTATGCCACAATAAGCTGATCGTCGGATTTGAAGCACTGTCATCGAGAGTCAGCGCCAGTTGCAACAAAGCGTTTGGCGGGGCATCAATGATTCCTACCCTGAATAAACCCCCTACACCTTCATCCAAACTCGGCGCAAACACACTGTTCACATAGCAAAAGACAGAATCGGTATCTTTGCAATTCAACTTCTTCCGAAGAAACCTGACGACCGTCTCGAACTTCTGAGACGCACTAATCTTGAAAACACGATTCTTGAGTATGGGAGCTGAAGGAAGAGGATGAAACCGGACCGTAACTATCATGGGCGTAAGCATAAACCTGAGAGAGAGGGAGAGAGAGAGAGAGAGAGAGAGAACATCTAACCTACCCTTCCCAGCATCTATGGCCTCTACATCAGTTAGAGCCTGGTGAGCATCGCGCGGGAGACTGGTGAGCACGACAGACGCCGACATGGTTAAAGGCAGGTCGGGTCCTTGGTCCTCATCGGGAATCGGTGCATTGTCGACTTGATTGCTTGGGTTATCTGGGTTTGATGAGCGACTTGCAGGTCGATGGGGGAGGCTGCGTCTTGAGGAGGCCGATGGTGGGATAGAGGAGTTGCGCGAGGTGTCGGAAGAGGATGAGGGAGGCATTTTCAATGTACTACATGTAGTTGTGGTTATAGGTAGTGGTGGTGAAGAGTTGAGATGCTTCGATGTTGATGTCTCTGGTAAGATCGACAATGTTATCATGCCTTATCTTATCTCTCTCTGTCTTATCGGTTCTACCTGTACATATCGATGCAGTCGATGCAGTGTTGCCAGTTGGTTCTCAGAGAGAAGTTGAAAAAGACTGGAGTATCATATTTAGTAAGTATACAGACTCAGAGAAGAATGGACTCTGCTGTAGAATGAATTATTCTAAGCATAGTGATTATACCCCCCGGGATTCCTGGAGCCCGCCGGGAGTTTGGAGGTGGCCGGGCGGCGGGCGGTAGCTTAGTAGTGGGCTCTATCTCCAAGTCACATCACTTCATCTCTACTTCTTTGCCTCTCTCACTCACTCTCTCTCTCTCTCCTTCCACTTCTTAAGACTACCGTACTATACCAATAGTATTCCATTTCGACCTCTCTGTCTATTTCTTTGCGGTTTTGCCTAACTGCTCCATTCATCCTCTTCACTACACTTACCTACAGTACGGTACTAACCCATACATACTACTTGATCGGTCCCGCTCTTAACAACCATCCCCCCGCCAGTACCTTGGGAGAACAGGCAGAACACCGTGCAGTTCCTTGCCTTGTGGTGCTCTTTAGGTGTCTTGCAAATCGTGCCTACGAATCTCGGATACTCGTTTAATCTGGCGTCAAGAGTTGCCGCCGTCGAGTAACCAGTTCAGCCCATAATGAGCAGCCCAAAGCGGAGAATCGAGACAGATGTGAGTGGCACTGGATATATATACTCGTCACCATGCCTACATATCTCGTACTTTCAGCAGAAGAAGAAGAAAGACTGACAAGAGCTCTTTTCTTCCCCATTTGCAGGTTATGAAGTAAGTAATACTCTTATCCAAACTCTACGTGTGAAATTATACTGATCATTTCTGCTAGGATGTACGCTCTCTGTTCTCCGATATTCCCCCCGTTGATTCGTTTTCCCTTCCTCTCCCTTCGTTATGAGGCCGGATTCCTTTTCGCTGTCAATGAAATGCAACCGGCATGGTGCTAACAGCTCTTGTCAGGTTGATGAGTGATTACGAGGTGACTTTGGTTAATGACAACAGTGAGTTGCGTGACTGGCTGATTTTTCAACCGGTATATCATCACTGACTCGTTGACCTTAGTGTATGTACTTAATGCATCATCACCATCATCACCTGTTCCTTGTGGCACTGCCTCTGGGGGACGAGTTATTGACGATGATTGTTGGATAGGCAAGAGTTCTTTGTGCGCTTCAAGGGCCCCGATGAGAGTATGGTTCAATTCTTCAGACAAACGACGTTTCCAATGCTGACTTCTAACAGCACCTTTTGCCGGCGGCCATTGGAAGATTCACGTTGAGTTACCCGACCAATATCCATATAAAAGCCCGAGCATTGGTTTCGTAAACAGGATATTCCACCCGAATATCGATGAGGTGTATGGCTAACCGGTTCAGTTTGACGTCTTCTTTGTTCCTGCTACCTGGCTGACATCTTCCACTAGATCCGGGTCCGTATGCCTTGATGTCATCAATCAAACCTGGTCGCCAATGTATGACATGGTCAACATTTTTGAAGTTTTCCTCCCTCAACTCTTGCGCTATCCGAACCCGTCAGATCCTCTCAATGGCGAAGCTGCAGCCATGTTAATGAGAGAGCCAAAGACCTACGAAGCCAAGGTAAAAGGTACGTAATTGTTATTCCGACTACCAAAGTCATGCTCTTAGAAAACTGACGATTTCGGTAGAATACGTTTCCAAATATGCCAGCAAAGAGGCGGTCGACGACGTCGGCGAGGACACCGAGTCCGAAGGTGAAATGAGCTCCGCGGGTAGTTACGAATCGGACGGAGAGCAACCCGCTGGCACGATGGATGACGTATAAACGAGCTGCTTTCTTTTTTCTTTTTCTGCCTCTTTTTGACGCCTTGGTTTGGACAAACATGGACAGTGCAACTGTATGCTCACTGCATTTATATTCCCCTCCTATTTATTTATTTATTTCTTATCTTCTATCGGAACCAGGATCGGGCGTTGATGATGTCCTTGCTGTGTTTTTGTTGTTTCGTTCTGCTACGGAGTTTTGTGGTTTGTTCCCTGGTACAGCATTGTCTATCGTCTACATGCAGGTCGATTGACTATTTGGAAAGGAATTAGTGTGTTGATGGGATACTGTCAATAACTTGTCCTTTTTCTTATTCACGATTCAGCCCTATGTCGTCTTTGCATTGTAGAATACATAATTTTCATTTTGATAGTCCTGATTACTGTCTTACTACTGTTTCGGTCGTCTATCGCAATACTTCACGCCCGCAGGCTGTCAAATCAGTAACCAGTCAGGTGTGACAGAATGTACAATGCGAAACAAGGATGACACAAGAGACAAAAGGAATTGCATGGGAGTAGCGTGTAGACTATCTCCTCGTCTGGAGACGAGG
>HG983406.1:47595-68234 GCA_900006255.1 Xeromyces bisporus
AAGTGGTGTCTTTCCGTTAAGGCACGTTCGAAAGCCATCTTAATCGCAAAAAGTTCCGCATCGTACACCTCGGTTTCGCTGCCCAGGTTCCAGGCGTGGGCATCTTGGTGGGTGAATTGAGAAGTCGCGTGGAAAATACCCGCACCAGCTGCGCCCCTCTCCGATCGGGAGCCATCGGAGTAGATGAGGAGTTTGTCGTTCACCCCTGCTTGGATCCATTCGGAAGTCTTCTGACGGTGGTCCCGTGCCGCCTCATCTTTCGGCCCATCAGAAATGGATATGTCAAGCAGGCTCCCAAGTCTAACTTTCCACGGAGGTTGCAGAGGAAACGGTCCTGGTCGCCCCTTCCATCGCTCGGAAGGGTAGTTTGACAGCAGTCGGACTAGTTGTGTTGGATATTGGCGTTTCGGTAGTCTCGACCGTGTTCCGTTCCCAGTCTGATTGGGGCTCGTTTGGGCTCCGTGGAATGTATCTTGTCCTCCTTCTCTTTCCAGCCAGTCAAGGGTTTTGGTGGCGTCCACGCTGAAAGAACCGGGGTTGGGCGTGAAGGTGGTCGGGAGACGAGATTGTACTGCGTGGTTTGAGTTGAAAGACAGGGTCCTCAGCATGTAGGATTGGCATATCCTGCGGAATCTGATTTTCGGTGGGGGGAGGGATGCCTCGACTTCCATGGCTTTGTACGGGGAGGTTTTGAAGGCTCCGAGAATTTTTCGTAGGGCTAAATACTGAAGCTCTTGATACCTGACCAGTAGGTGTTTTTGTCCTTTCCACCAGACAGGGACCCCGTAGTCGGCAATGGCGGTAATAATAATACATGCTGTGTAAAGTTGTCGGACAGCTTGGAAGCTTAGACCCCTCTCCGTGTTGGATAGCCTTTCAATCTGGAAGAAAACCCTGGTAGCCTCTCCCATCTTCTTCTTGACATGCTCGTGGAAAAGTAGTTTCGAATCTAGGTAGATCCCCAGCCACTTCACGATCGGTTGCGGATGAACTTCGAACCCATCCAAAAGGACACTGAGTCGTCCTTCGACTTTCCTCGATCGGTGGAAGTGGATAAGATCAATCTTTTCCTGGTCAAACTTTACACATTGCGTGGCTCCTTTGCGGAAAAGCCATAACGCCACTCGCTCGAGAATCCTGCAGTTCTTTTCGAGGCTCTTAGAACTGACGGTTAGGGGTATATCGTCTATATAGCTGATAAACCGTACTTGTAGGATTGCTTCTCGTAGCTCCGGGTCCATATGCTCTCCTCCGAGCTCGAAAAGGAACCTAATGTATATAAGGAAAAGAATTGGAGAAATGGGGGATCCTGGGTATTCCGATTTTGACTGGGATGGTTGGGGTAGTGTCATCGTCAAAGGCTAGGTGAATGCTTCTGTCCGATAGGAAGCACTGAATCCATCTGATTAGAGTACCTGGCAGCCCGAGTTCTAGGCATATCCGTAAGAGTTGGTCAATGGAGACGTGGTCGAAAGCACCCTTTACATCAACAAAGAGTGTCGAGGAGAGCTTTTTCCTTCTTTTGGCGGACTGGACATCATGTACCAGGGATAGGACAGCATCGATCGCAAATTTCTTTTGACGTCCTCCCATCTGATCATGGTGTAGAAGATTAGACCCCGGAAGTTCCGCTAGGTATGCCAGTCGTTTAGCAAGGATTTTCTCGGATATCTTTCCTAGGCAATTCAGCAAGGAAATGACTCTATAGGATTTTGGGTTGGAATAATCCCTCTTTGTCGAAGCTGACTTTTTTAAAACAACTCCCTTAGCCACTCTCCAGCACCTGGGATGGTAGCCTCTTCCCAAAAGTGATCCGTACAGCCTGTTAAATCGCTGAGGGAGATTCTGATAGGCCGAATCAGGAATATAATACATGAAACGAAAGCAAACCACGCGAGCAAGCAACAGCATGGGTATTATGAAAAAAGCAAGAAAAGAAAGTCGACCAGCGACCCTTGACAACGAAGCCCAAAAAGGTAAGAAAAAGTCGAGAGAGAGAGAGAGAAGAGAAAAGAAATCAAGGAACTTTCAGAACACCAAACACATCCCGACTGCCATCGCGCGTATTCAACCCAGGCCGCGACCTCTTCTTCTTAGGATTGATAACCACCTCCCCCCAATGCTTCGGAACGGTACCGGGTTTGTTCGAATGAGCAGTCACCATCTCCGGAGCAGTATCTGTATCCGTAGTCGTAGTCGTAGTCGTAACTGTCGGAGGCAACGTCGTGGTTGCAGCGGCGTTGGTGGTAGTCAACGGGGGCGAAAACCGACCAGCCTCGTGAGGCGGCAGACTAGACACGGGCGAATGAAGGGTTGCTTTCGGTTGGAGATGGGGTTGTGGATGTAAGGACCAGATGTCGACGACGGAGCTGTAATTCATCCAAAATATAAGCATATATATATATATAACCATAATTATATACATGTAGATAGGCCGGCTAAGGTCGACTCACTCCGAAGTCCGCTGGCAGATAGCTTCGAGAGCCTCCCGTTCGCGCTTCAGGTACTCCGCATCCGGTTGGTTGAGTTGGTTGGCATGGTTGAGTGCACCGTATCCGTAGCCAGATTGGTAGAGGTCGTCGTCGAGGAGCCGTGATGATTCGGACTGCGTCTTTGGTTTTTTCACGTTAGATCCTGGTCGTGGTACTCTTTTCAGTGAGAGCGGCTGTTCTCATACATCATGGCTATCCCGACGCGCAAGACCTAGACAAGAAGCGCAGATGCCCATTTGGCTTATCGCGATGTGATGTTGATCGATCGATCGATTAATCCGGATCGGATATGGGAAGAGATTATTATTCCTCAGACGAATTAACGCAAAGACCAGAAAGTCATAGATAGCTTGCTATGATAGAACTAAAGAGAAAGACGCCAGCAAAGACGCTGGGAATGGAGAAAGCATGTTCGAGTGAATCTTTTTTGTAGTTGAAGTTGGTTGGACTTTTTCTTACTGGAGATTGAGAGGATCGTGGCAGGTGTGGTCTGTGCGTCTTAGCGTTTTAGCTCTTGGCGTCTTATCATCTTATCGTCTTAGCGTCTGAGCGTCTGAGCATCTGAGCGTCTTATGGCATGCTGGATCTTCCTGAAAACTCTAAAACTTTATTCTCTCGATATCAACAACGTTGAATTCGATACCTATCATAATAGTAAACATGTTCGAGGTCCCGGATGCGAAACGGTACGTAAACTGCTAGAGAGCTATCTTTCACAAGGCATCAGACTGACAATTGGTCATCCAGCGTCCGTCGCGAAGAACTCCTCCCAGAACCCTCCTCATCATCGTCTCCCCAATCAACCCCACCGCCGCCAGATTTCGACCACCAAGACGCGCACGCGCGCCTAGCACAATTGCTCAATCTCGATGATACGGCCATAAATACGCCAGCTCCGGCATTCCCTGGACCGGAAAAGCTAGCAGAGACGACGACCAACAACGACCAGAACGAGGAGAAGGAGGAGGAGGAGCAGGAATTTGAGTTCCGCTTGTTCAGTCACAACAAGCCCACGAGCCAGGATGTGGGAGATAATGGAGTGAAATTGACTGCTGGTGCTGGCGGGGCGCAGCAGACACAGAAGTTGCGCATTAGGTTACGCTCGCCGTCTCCTGCTCCTGGTGATGGGAGGTTTGTGAATCCGTTTAGGAGGTGGGATTATTATTTTTCTGCGCCAAATGCTATATTGAAGGGGAGAGTTGGAGACGATTCTGGTGCATTAGAGGAGAAGAAGCGAGAGTTTGAGGATGTTGCGGTTGATGGAGGCGTGGTTTTGGGCTGGGCGGCGCAGTCTTGGGTATGTTTACTCACTCGCACGGTTTTCCTCGGCCGTTATCTAACATTTCATTACAGCCAGGTTGCCAACTGCCGTGGCGGGTAATTCATCTAAAACGCGAACATACAAAATTACCTCCCTCTTCGAACGACAGCTACGTGATTGACCAACCAGGTGGAATAACCCCTCCCAAGTCGCGCAGGAAGCCAGGCAAGAAAAGACGAATCCAGTCACGCAAGCGAATTTCCACAGCAGAAGCGGCGAAACAGGCTGATACGGAGAAACGCAATCGGAAGAACCGTGAAAGGAAACTCAAGCGAAGACAAAAGGCGAGGGAAATGAAGGCTGCGGCTGCGGCTCAGAATGGGGGTGGTCCCGCCGCCGATGACGCTGAGAACTCGGATGATTCTTCGCAAGAGGGCTGAGCACCTAACCGCTTGGACTGCGATCATGAGTCATGACACCGTATTGCTTTTGTTGATTCGCATTGGGGCTATTTGTCTCACGAAGTCAAGTTGCACGTTCACCAATATGTATATGCGACCCCCCAGATTTAGCTGCTCGAAATCACAAAAGCAATGGAATCTCTGGTGGAACTTGCTCGAAATCAAGACATGGGGTATTATGCAGAAAGCGCGCTGATAGGCAAACGAAGTACAGGTCTAACGATAAACAAAACAGGAGGCCTCATACACAGACAATGAACGGACATGATCCCAACAAGAAAAAGAGAAAGGAGTCCACACATCCCATGGCAAAACCCGCTGGTCTCGAAAGATACAACTTGACTGGCTCTGATTATATCTAACAGTCGACACAGCACACAATAGCAATACCGCTTATTGCAACGAACATGACGGACCTCTCCTTGCAGCGTCTTCAACTTGCGGCCGGTGCCGCCGCCGCAGACCCAGTTGCAGTAGTCGCAGTCGAACCTGGTGCCTCCGCAGTCTTTTTCTCGGCAGCAGAAGCGTCGGTCTTATTGTCTATCGATCCATCATTCTTCGCCTCCGTCGCTTGAGCGGTGGCGGGCGCATCAGGCTTTTGGTTTGTAGCGTGCGATGTTTCCGTCGGAGTTGCAACCTCTGAAAACTACAGGTCAGAAATCCTGGCAAGCTCGGGGACATCACCGAACAACGAAAGCTTCGAAAAAGGACACTCAAAACGAGCGAAGGAAAAGCAAATATATTAAGTCAAGGCTACAACTCACCAATTTTAGGTGGACCTGCAGAAGTGCCAGCACCAGCACCACCAGCGCCACCAGCACCACTGCCAGCAGCTAATTCCGCCGGTTCAGCTTCAGTGCCCGGTCCCGATGCCGTTTCTTGCTTCTTCTCGTCTGACTTCTTCTGTTTATTTCGGCGTAAGAGGGTTTTGACTCGTTTCATTAATTTGCCGAGCGAGTTCGGTGCTATTATAGGTGCGAATGGTGTCGTCAGACAAGCAGGTTTTAATTGCAAGCGAATAACGAGAAGCGCTTTTCTATATCATATCACTTACAACCAGTCATTTTGAATTGTTCAGTACTGACTTATTCGTATGTACTGTGCTATTCGACACTGATGGGGAGAATCTTGGGTACACGATTGATTGAAGGCGAAGAAACACAACACAAATACAAACTCAGGAAGGAAAATAAACCAGGAAGGAACAAATCAACGGAAAAGTCGTCTCCAGGAGTTACAATGCGGCGCTTTGGCTAATAATGTATATGCAAGTTGGCGCCTCTCAAACAAACCGCTGAGGAAACAGAACAAAAATAGAAGTCGCCGTCCAGCACTGTGTTCAGTGTTCAAACAGTTTTACTTCGTGCATGCATTTGCATCGCGGTACATTTTGTTGCCCGTTCAATAAGGAGGATACCAGACCGTCTATTATATGCTGGGGGGACGTTGATAGTAGTAGTAATAGTAGTCGTGCAGAGAGCATCTGTGTTACAATTGATATTCTGGTTCTGTCACACAAGGAGAATGAAATAGCAGACTGTTATACTATACTACTACTGCGTGCATGGTTAAATTCTCTTTTCTTTGTTCTCCGGTCTTTGACTCTTTGTGGTGTTGTCAATTTATATTTAGCCGTCATCAATTGACATAGCCTAAGTTAACCTTGCCCTAATGCATCCCATGCAGACGCGTACGGTCTCCGTTGCCAATAGACTGTTGACAGCATTGAAGAGATCGGCAAACCGAAGAATAGCATAGCCTTTTATGTATCATAGGTTGTCGTATATTATTATTGCAAGAGAACCGTTGTTGTTGTTGTTGTTGTCCACAGGAAGCAACCCTCTGGGTTGATTGAGAGCCCTAACAGTCTAGAGGTGCAAATATACGGAGTACAGGGCATATGAAACCTCCTGGAGCCCCCACGAAAGATCTCGAAGCCACCGCTCTTCGGTCAAAACGTTGGCAATCTCCCTATTCCTTTCTCAAAAAGATCACGCTGATTTTCGTTTTGTCGACTCACCTCTAAGGCTCTAACAGCACTCCCCATGAATCTCATCATTGATGACGAGCATAAAATGGCAATCTAATATTATGCCAGTCTGTGACTTAAGTTACCATGTTTGGCTAAGTAGACCCACTTACCGTGTGTGTACATAAGTACGTACATGTACTAGGGGCGTACATAAAGGTAGTGGTATCGCAACGTCGATCGTCTCCCACGATGACACGAATTGAAGGACCCATCCTCCGCCATATCGTCTTCAATGGACGTCTAGAAAGTTTTTGAGAAAATCACCGGCAAGGACACAATGTCTTCTACTCAATCCCTTGCTGGAGAACCAGCAAGTGATTTTGCCAGGACGCCTGCGACGGAACAAACGTCATTGCTAGACCATAATAATAATGTTCGCTCAGCAGCAGCAGCGGCGGACGACGGCGAGGAATCAGGAACCCCTCCGGCAAGGGAGCACAGTGCGAGAGAATTGGTTTTGATTCTTGGGAGTATTTGGGTTGGAGTTTTCCTTGCTGCTTTGGGTATGAATCCGCTGTATTAATGTCGCGTCTCCAGCGGTGGGAGGAAGCACGGCTAAGGCAGTCTCTTTTCAGATACCACAATCGTTGCAACTCTCACAGCTCCTATATCGTCGTCATTTCATTCGTTCTCCCTGCTTTCCTGGCTGGCAACGTCGTATCTTATTTCTAATGCGGCTTTTCAACCGCTGAGCGGCCGTTTGACCGATATTTATTCCAGACGAGCAGGCCTGCTTTTCTCCAATTTCTTTTTCGCCGTTGGTAACGCTATTTGTGGTACTGCGAATAGTGAATGGGTGATTGTTCTCGGACGTGTCATTGCTGGAATTGGAGGCGGCGGTCTGACAGCCATCTCAACCTTTGTTACTTCGGATCTGGTTCCGCTTCGGCAGCGTGGGGTCTGGCAAGGTGTCGGTAATATATGCTGGGGAGCTGGAAGCGGGCTAGGTGGTGTGTTTGGTGGGTGGATCAACGACAATCTGGGTTGGAGATGGGCCTTTCTAATTCAAATACCATTTCTTGTTGTGTCGATGATCTTGGTGACATTCAAAGTGACGGTGCCTGCGAAGGAGACGGATTCATCAAAAATCAAACGAGTCGATTTTCTGGGAGCCATTAGCTTGGTCGTTACGCTTGTCCTACTGCTGCTCGGCCTGAATGCTGGTGGAAATCAAGTCCCCTGGACGCACCCTCTGGTCCTCACTTCATTGTCATTGTCGGTAGTCTCCCTCGGAGTCTTCGTCTACATTGAAGCGAGAATCGCCTCGGAACCCGTGATTCCAGTTCATCTTCTTCTGGACAGGACTGTCCTATCAGCTTGTCTTACAAATTGGTTTAGCACTATGGCGGTCTTTGGGCTCCTCTTCTACTTACCTCTTTTCTTTCAAGTCCAGGGCTACTCGACCACTGCAGCCGGCGCGCGATTGATACCCCAAGCGGTTGGAACCTCATTAGGTTCCTTGGGATCTGGCATCGCCATGCGCGCCACGGGTCGCTACATGCCATTTAACAATCTCTCCATGTTTCTGCAAGTCCTCTCAATCGGACTAATCTGCACGTTGAATCTGACCACGCCGCCCGTTCTACCATTTCTCTACTTCTTCTTTTTGGGCGCCGCCTACGGTAGCATGCTTACGGTTACCCTTGTTGCCCTCATAGCCGCCGTGAGCCATGAATTCCACGCAGTTGCTACGTCTGCGTCTTACGCATTCCGCAGCACGGGCAGCACCATCGGTGTCACTGTTGCCTCCGCAGTGTTTCAGAACGTGCTCAAATCCGGCCTCTGGTCGCGCTTTGGAGATCGTGAGAATGCCGGGGAATGGATTTCTCGGATCCGAGATAGCCTCGATGAAATTCATACGATCCCTAAGGATTGGCGACCGGGTGTTCTGGCAACGTACATGGACTCGTTGCGAGCAGTGTATCTGACGCTTCTTGGACTTGGGGTGTTGGGCGGATTGGCTAGTTTGGCCATGAGGGAGAATAAACTGCATACCAACCTGGCGAGGAGGTAACTAACTATACATACCACTCCGTAGATATATACATATAGCGATCATCTACTAGCGGTAGATCACTTTATCTTAGCCTCAGATCCAAGCGTTGCCTGATCGTTGATTAGTTATCGTCGTCACCGTTATTTGTGTTTCTGTCTGCCTTCTTCTGCCTTCTGCCTAATAACTACTCTCTCTCTCTATCTCCTTTTTGTACCTCTTACTTGGCCTTACATTGGACCTCTGGACTCTTGGACTCTGACTCTTGGACTCTTTTGCGGTGACGAGAAAGACGTGGCGAACATTGTTGAACGTGGAGATTCTCCTGCCAATCTATGTTCACTTCAACCTGAAGCAATTCCCATGGATCGCATAATAATACGCTGGTCAAAGAAGGATTCCAAAGAGAGGTCTATATTTACCGGCAATTGACTCTTCTACTCCCGTGCTGTTTCTTGGTTGATCTCGCTGCGCTCCGACTGCGCTCTATTGAATTCCTCCCAACGGAGTGCATACATACGGCACCAATATAGCTATTCAAGCTGTTCTTCTTATTTATTGAATTATCTTATCGTTTGTTCTCCTCTACCGTCATCGTTATATACAAATCAGACGCTTCCCTCAGTTCTTGCATCTGACGCTTCCTTTTGGTTATGGCAGTTGGCCTTGGACTTCCCGGTGGTTCAAATACGTCCGAAGATCGATCCACGAGAACTTCCTTCAGACGCGCCTTATCGACTGAAATGGGAGTTGAACAGAATGGCCAAGAGGCGGTGGTTGGTTACACAGTCCGTACCAGGGAGGAGGAGGAAGAGTCGAAATTGAAACCGACGTCGAAATCCAACCAGAACGGTGACTGTCCACGCACGCAGCAGCGTCGAAAACGTATACTCCTATCAACGGATAGCTCCTTCGTGGACCAGATTCTCCCGTCGCTGATTCAGAATCCTAATGTCGAACTACGCTTGATCACGGATGAGCCGTCGGCGCTGCTCGCAGGCGCGAACAAGATCCCGCATTACACGGATTCGGTGGACAGTCGGACCTTCGAGAAGAAGACTGGAGCTCGGAAGTGGCTGAAGGCCAAGGCTGCTGAGTTGTGCGAATGGGCGGACTTGCTTTCAGTGGCGCCCGTGGATGCTGGGACGCTGGGTGCGATGCTGGCTGGTCTTACCAGTACTCTGACACAGGCGTTGCTCCGGTGTTGGAAGCAGACGAAACCGGTCGTTCTCATTCCGGGCATGACGGTTCCCGAATGGAATCATCCGCTAAGTAGTAGGCAGCTTAGGGAAATTGGGGAGTTCTGGCCGTGGGTCAGTGTTATTACGCCCGTTTTGTTCAGGTCGCATAACCCTGAGGAGCTGGTCCAACTGCCCTGGAATGGATTGGACTCGTTCAACAGAACTATCAGGGACACCCTGGGCCTGGAGGACCATACGGCTGACAAGGAAGGATCCTCAACACACGGCTACGGCTCCAGTGCATTATCTTCCACTGTCGCGTCAGCCGAGAGACCGTCCGCGAACGCCATCATTGCATCGGCATCGCGACTTCGACAAGATAGCGAGGCCAAGATCCACCATGGGCCTCGCTCGCTACCTTTCGAGATCTGGTTGAACGTCTTCGAAGAACAGCTAGGGGACTGGGAGACGGCCAAAGCGGTGGGCATTCCGACTCGCCTGCCTATCCCTAAGGAATGGCAGTCCCACGTCCTGAAAATGTCCACCCCAGCATCCCTAGAGTACACTATCCTTCGTGGCTCTTTCGCATCCATCCGAAAACGCTTGGATGCTTTACCCCGCTGGAAACCCCTCTCCGACCTAGCCTGCCACCTCATCTTCAAATTCTCCCGAACCGACCTCCTCTCCTACCTTGCGGAGAATCATCCAGACCTCCTCACCACCTCCCGCCTCACCAAACTCCCTTACCGCGCCTCAGCCATCTACGGAAACCCCGCCATCCTCACCTGGTGGCGCGATGCTCCCTCCTCTCTTTCCACGAAACAATATCTAGCGGACGCCATCGACGGCGCCTCCCGCGCTGGCTTCATCAACGTCCTCGAATGGTGGCGAACCTCCGGCCTAGAAATGAAATACACGGAACGCGCCCTCGAATCCGCCAGCGCCGAGGGCCAAATATCCGTGTTGAACTGGTGGAAAGATGCCTCCTTATCCGCTTCCTCTTCCTCTCATTCTCCCTCGCACAACCCAATCCCCCTTAAAGTCGGCAGATCCGTCCTCATAGCCGCCCAGCTTGGTCGCACCGCGTCGCTCGCCTGGTGGGACGCCTCGGGCATCCCATACAGCCACGGCGAATGCGTCGCCCGCATCGCCAGCACGCACGGCCACGTCCACGTCCTCGACTTCTGGCACCGTCTCAAAGGCCCCAAGATGATATTCGACTGTCAGGTTCTCGTCGGTCCCACGAAGAACGGTCACGATAATGTTCTCGAGTGGTGGCGGCAGAGTGGCCTGCGGGTTGAGTTTAAGACGTGCGATATCGAGGAGGCGCTCGAGGATGCTGACCCGGTTTCGGGGGCTGAGGAGCGCGTTAGGAGTTGGTGGGCGCGGAATGGTCTTAATTTGGGCGTTGGGACGAATGAGTGGGTTAGGATCAAGGTTTTGTGATGGTTGTCTTCTCTTCTTTTTCTTTTCTTAGGGCTTCTTTGGTTTGGCTATGCACTCGCCGTTATGATGATATCTTGCTAATAATGTCTTTTATATCTATCTGACAATTGTTGTTGCTAAATACCCTTTGTTTGGTTTCTTGTTTGGCTTGACTTATGCCTTTGGAGACAGTCTTGAATACCTACATATTGATTCGTGTACATACATTATTATTAAGTTGGATTCATGACTCGCAGATTCATTTGAAGCCTTGAGCTTGGACAAGAATGAGAATAACCAGGTTCGACTACCGACATCAATACAACGTTAAACCAGTTCCATTCATCCCAATTGAGTCTTTGATCCCCTACAACGTGGATGACTGCAACACTGAAACCAGAGATAAGAATGAAGCAATGATATTATCTATCTAACGATTTCATGCGTTTCAATGATTATTCTCGATCGACCGTGAGAAGCGAGCGTTCGAAATCGAATAGCAAATGAACGGATTATCCCAGCACAAGGTTGATTATTGTCTGGGGCATATAAATATCGTGCCAACTGACACCAGACGTATTGATTAGGGCCCGGCTTCGCCGGAGCAACTCGACGAAGAGAGGATATCAGCGGTAGGTAGGCCTAACGCGGAACTTCGGAAGACGGTGGTTCTCAGGACCAGCCATAGCCATCACTTGACAGACGAAAGACCAGCGGATTTATAACAAGGCGAACAACTCTGGCAAATTAGACATTACTATACCCACTTTTCTAGACTTGCTTCCTATAGACGAATGTTAGCTTTGCTACTACTATGCAACGAATAACACCAACAACAAAGACTATGCATACCAAGTAGGTCCCGACGTCCCAACAACGGGCGTTTGGATCGCGTTCCGATCCCCAAATGGGTTATTCTCGTCGTCATCACTTTCTGCCTCCGATTCAGTTTCGCTGTCGTGCGCACCTTGCGTAGGTCGTGAGGACGACGAAATCGACAGATTCGTGGGCCGAGGAGGTCGTGGCGGCATGGGAGGGTTAATGGCAAGTCCAGCGAATGCCCTATCCACGTCCGCGTCGTTCAACCTGCGGCGGCCGCCTTTCAGAACATCGTCGTCACTGTCGCTGTCATAGTCGAGACTTCTATCCAGGACTTCGAAGGCCATGAGTGCTGTGACCAGTTCCTCGTTGGCGTGGATTAGGCTACCAAGGAACTCCTCGCTCTCGATATGTTGGATGTACCGCAGTATTTTGCGCCTCAGTTCCTTGCAGGTACCAAAGCGGTTCATCACCTCCGCGTCTTCGCTGACCTGGTGGTTCTCGCGGTTGACCAACTTGAGGGCATTCAACAAACCCGTGCTGGCAAACGAGGCTGCGGCGAGGGTGTGGAGGACTTCCGGCTTTTCTTTATCTAAGCTGAAGGCCCTTTCACGGGAGCCGACGCCGCCGAGTGCCTTTAATTTGTCTTTTTTCTTGGATTTACTGGTTTCCTTGGGTGTCGAGAGGAGCGTGGCCGGTCGACTGCCGGAAGAGACAGAGACGGAATGTCCCAACGGTGGGTCGTTAGAGCTTGTCTCCCGGAGAACTTTGGCTTTGGCCACGTTTGCTGGCTGCTTGCGTTTTGGGAGTTGTCGGTATAGGACTGCAACTCTTTCCATGCCTGGCCTGTTGCTATATGACACCGCCCATTGTCTGAAGAGCTGCTTGCACTTATCCTTCACTCGCTGATCAGATACAGGGTCAGTAGCTGCTATTCGTAACCGTTCCAGTAATGGTTCGTCTGCAAACTCGCGCAGGAATCGGTCACCAGCATTCTGAATCAGGAAGTCGAGAATGGTGAGAGCTCTGAGTTGTCGGTGGACATTTCCATATTTACTGGGCGAAGTATTAGAGTCAGATCGAGGGTTGATGTTATAGAGATAAACTAACAGCTTCTTACGCAATGCACGACTGGCTTCAGTTGGGCCGCTACCTTGTATGTTGATGGCCTCGATGAGGTCAACAATGCCACTGGAGTCGTCCACATCATAACTCTGGCCCGTGAGTACTTCGATTTGCACGGTCACGGACGAATATGGTTTCTTGGTTGCGAGATCATAGTTAGCCAATACAGCTCTCGACTTAGGGCAACAGAAGGCGTGTATTTCTTCTCCAAACAGGAAGAGATGACTACTTGACGGCTTCGCAGTTCAATGACCCGATCAACAATGGCTTACCGGAGATGAAAACATGATGGACCAATATCACTGCGCAATTCAGGAGAAATCGACCACACTGGTTCGGAGTATTAGACAACCCTCGAGTACATTGATGGAGAGGAGGCCTAATCAAGGAACCCACCAACAGCAATGTTATTGTTTATTTCCCCATACAAGGTCAAGCTCCCTTTAATGTACCGCACTTCTCACTTGTGTGCTTAGGTACTTAGCCCTGAGCCCTTCGGATTAGTGAAAGCCAGCAAAGGCGGCTACAGAGGACCAAGTCAATCATCCAGGAACCCAGAAAATATAAGACTCCCAAGTTGACCCCCCAACAGTACTTCTGATACGGCGCTGTAGTATAGAAATGTGTCCCACGGAACGAGGAGCAGCGTGTTATTCCCAATTGGACCGGGCCGCGACAATTGGAGCACTATGGACCCTGAGATAAGATGTTCCAGGTTAAGACATGCAGAACAGGAGAACTCAAGAGGTAAAGGGGTTCAAGTCTAAAAAATCACAAATAAAATAGAACTGAGCGAGCGATCTTCAACATGAAGAAAATCAAATAGCAGCAGGAGACTTTAGCATGTTCAGCTCGGTGGTGATCGCTCTGATCAGTGATCATCAGGTGCAGTTATCATGGCCTTCCTTGTTTGGATTGCCCCGCTGTGAAACATGGGTTTGTTGTGTTTGTATTGTTTGGTTGCGCTAGTCCACTATTGGTTTAGGGCGCCCCGCATCGGAGAAAAATGTCACCATCCAGTAAATTTCAACTTCATCAACTGCTTCTTATACATACACAGCACTCCATACTTATACTAGCAAATGCTCTTCCTATGAGCAATTCTTGCAATTCTTCTTCCACTAGCTCAAGACGCCTCGTCTCCCGGTTTATCCTCGGCTCCCTCCTCATCCTATCCTTCAGCATCGTGCTAAAAGTCCAACCCCGCTACACGCTCTTAATCCCCCGCATCGGAGCCGTGTTTCCCACCACTCCCTCGCGCTTCTCCAGTACCGCCATGTCTTACCAGCAGGAGCGTTATGTCGCTGAGCTCGCAGTTCAGCGAGCAACCTCTTTCACCCAAAAGGTTTTCTTCGAAAGGACCAAGGGCACAGAATCCAAAGACGACAAATCGCCCGTTACCATTGGCGACTTCGGAGCCCAAGCACTGATTTTGCAAGCTCTCCGCAAAAATTTCCCGAACGATGAGGTTGTCGCCGAGGAGGAAGCGAGCTCGTTGCGTGAAAACAAGGCGCTCAGCGCGGAGATCTGGGATCAGGTCAAAAACATCAAGTTGAAGGATGAGGAAAGTGACAATCTGCTGGGTGGGCCCATCCCAAGCGAGCAAACAATGTTGGATTTGATCGACGGAGGGAAGAGCGCAGGAGGAGCAAAGGGGCGTTTCTGGGCTCTGGATCCCATTGATGGTACCAAGGGATTTCTCAGGGGTGGCCAGTATGCTGTTTGTCTCGGCCTAATCGAAGACGGGGATGTTAAGGTCGGAGCCATTGGTTGTCCAAATCTGCCCATTGACAATTCGACTACTCTTTCTCCCAGCATCGGGACCAATACCATTGGTGATTCCGGTAAGGGAGTGATCTTCTCCGCCGTCAAGGATGCTGGTGCATTTAGAAGGCCCATTTCGGCTGGTGGCCTTGTTGGCGACGAGCCTATTTCTATGCGTCCAATGCCCGATATATCACACGCTGTCTTTTGTGAAGGTGTCGAAGCTGCTCACTCCTCTCAGGGTGACAATGCTGCCGTCGCCCAACTTCTCGGAATCACGTTACCTAGCGTAAGATTGGATTCACAAGCCAAGTACTGCTCAATTGCTAGAGGCGCCGGTGACATTTACCTGCGACTACCGGTTAAGAAGGACTACCAAGAGAAGATTTGGGACCACGCTGCTGGAGATCTGATTGTCCGTGAAGCGGGTGGCCAAGTGACTGATGTTTACGGCCATAGGTTGGACTTCAGTAAAGGCAGAACCCTCGCTGCCAACGTTGGAGTTGTCGCCGCACCGAGGGCCGTTCAGGATAAAGTAATTGGCGCTGTGAAGACCGTTTTGAAGCTATAAGAGTTCAAAGAAGCGCCATTGAGCTAAAGAAATTCTTGTCAATCATAAGTTAGATGCATCTAAAATAGAGCCTGCATAAAATTGGTACCAACGAAGATATGCATGAATGAATATGAAACGCAACACAAAGCCCATAACACCATAGTCTATTTGATCTTTTTGGCCTTCAACCTGATCTTCTCCCCATTTACGAAAATGCCTTTACCCTTGTAGGGCTCCGGTTTCCTCCATTCCCTAATTTTTGCCGCAAACCGTGTCACAACATTCTTATCGATGCCCTCCAACAGAATACGTGTCGGCTGAGGGGTGCTCGCCTTGACATTCTTCGGAACTCCCAATTCAATGGGATGCGAATATCCGACTTTCAGAGAGACGAATTGTTGTCCGGGGTATTCGGGTTCGACGGTCGTTGCAGAAGATTCAACGCTAGCCCTGTAACCCACGCCGACGAGACCCAAAATGCAGGTATGGCCTTCTGATACGCCAAGGATGGAATTTAATAGATGTGATCGAGTCGTTCCTGGGGGTAAGACAATCATTAGACGATCCTTATAACGGGGTATACAGCATCAAGCGGTCCAATCGAATCAACATACCCCACATGGCGCGCTGATGTGGTGTATCCTCCTCTAGGATAGAAACGCTCGCTTTCCGGGAAGCTTCATCATTTGCAACACTAACGAACGGATGGAGTTTCAGAGACAATTCTCCTGTGATGAGAGAGACCGGTTATTAGAACCGTCGCAGAAAGCAATTGTAACGGAGACGACCACTGTGACCAATGCTCACCCAACGGTCCCTTGATTTCAACAGCAGTCTTCGGTAAATCCTTCGTCCTCCCCCGGACAGTTGTCTGTGGTAAATCGACGAGGTTCAGCGAGACATCCGGAGGCACTGATATCGGCGCACTGCCAACTCGGGACTGCGCCGGAGAAGTCGTTGAGAAGCATTGCGCTCGAAGAGGTCGAGAGAACGCGGGCACTAGGAATATAGGTAAGGAATCCCGCCCAGCAGATCCGCGCAATAGTTGCTTGACGCAACTTAACTGCGTAGCGCACGGCATGGCGACGGGTGGTTGTCTTGCCGTTTTCTTGAGTCTCGGCCTTCGGGTCTATGTTTCTTTTGAAGACACGCGGTCACGTGCCAGATAAGCTACCTATCATACCCATCCGTAGCTCGGGTCTTCTCTTTACATCCACTCAGACTGCAAAATCTGCTTTACACTTGGTCGGCATTCCGGTCTCCAGACAAGCATCGATCGACGCTCAGCAGACTCGAACGAGTCCATACCCTCCTCTCGTCTCGGTATTTTCACGCGAAACTCACTCATCCTCCCAGGACGTATATGAGCCCTCACTAGATCGGTCAATTGATCGGTTGATTTGCGTTCCATCCTCACTGAAGTACTCGTGTCGTCTATCCCATTTCTTCCACCACTTCAGCGGCATATTTCCGAGCCCGTCGACAAGCTGCTGGAGGATATCATCATAGTTATCAAAGAAATTTCAGCGATGGAACGTTGACCAACAATGTTCCAGATCGTACAGGCAAGAGACTAGACATCGGATGAGAAGGAGAGTGGCATGTTTGGGTCAAACTGGGCCTCTGGGGCGTTATACAAGAGGAGCATTTGAGTAAGATCTCTTCTCCTTTGCAGGATAGAAGCTCTCACCAAGGTCAGAAAGATGAACTTTTGCTGGTGGAAGGCATAGCTTATTACTTGCTTCACCAATCCATGTTAATAGTGTGGTGGCATGGGCCGGAAGATTTGCAGAGAGGGGCCTCTATGTCAACATCATAAAAACGCGTGATTTCCTTTGTCAGTGGTGCGCCAAGCTTCTCGTGTTCAAATCCAGGCGGTGCTTGGATGAGAACATTGCTGTCGCGAGGGTAGCCCTGCACAATACCTGCGGAATGGAAATACTCGATGGCGAGTGCGAGCCGGGCTGCTAGGGACCGCGACATCTAGCTTAAAAAGGCGATTGCTCGTTTCATCTTTTGCATCATAGAGGCTCATCATGTATGGACTCCATTCGGGCCTTTCAACATGAAGCTGTCCGGGACGAAAGATATCATCATCTTCTGTACCATGTCGATCTTAGCAGAGCGTCTCAGGCCGGAGAAATGGGAAAACACATCCGACTCGTGTGGACTGGCATCTGCTGTACAGCGAGATATTGGCCAGTGAATTCGTCTAGAACCAGCCAGTTTGTCGAGTACCCTCCATAACCGAGTTTCTGGGCGACTTGGTACCGACTGTGCAGTTTGTCTCCAATCATAACTGGGTGGTAGCAACCAGCGCTGTACCTTTCTAACTGTTCAACATACTCGATGGGAGTGTAAAGATAGCGCCGGGTTGGGACGGTTGACTATCTGATGCTGTACTCATAGTCATATAGGTGGGAAAGAGGCGGCGACATAGGTTGCGCTGGAGCAAAGCCACAGGTATCTTGTGCGCGACGTGATGAAGATGCGGTAATAGGCCGAGGCGGCGTTCAAACCGGAGAGTTGATGGGGACAGAAAAGCTCTCATCTTCCTAGGGAAAGCAAGGTTGGGATGAGAGGACTTTGCTTTGCCCTGGACCTTGGTTGAATCAATGGCTGTAAATGCTGGCAATGGATGCATACTATGAAGACGTGAGGTGCTCGTTAGTACGGTAGGTAGTACTATATAGTGTGCTTCCTGCTCCTTCGACAGCCTTCTCAGTTCTCATCCCATTTCATCCTTCGTTGTCAGTGTTTACTCGGCCCTTTGGCTTCATTATCATCTCTCATCAGCTTTCCATCTTTATATTTTTCTTAATTATCTATCCTCATACCTGTTTACAATAGAGTGACAGTCGAGAGGAAGGCTTGTTTATACTGCTTTAGTCATTCTGTGCTGCTCACTTCCTGTCCCAGCAGAATGGATTCCTCGACGAGATCATTCCTTTCATCAATATTCCTCTACACTCTACTACTCTCTTCATTCCAATCAAGGCCCAGCTGCGCTGAGCTGGCCATCAATGGTAAGTCGTCGTATGAATGGCTTGGGTTCGACTTATACTGATGGACTTAGACCTTTCCAGGCCAATGGATAACGCCTCCCAAGGAGTTGATCTGGTATCGTTTCTGAACTTCAAATCCAACCATCATGATTCTGTTTTTAGCGAGGCTCTTCGTCTCTTGGAGTCTATGAAATCGTCCCCATCCTGTAATCGGATTGCAGCCACAAGGCTGGTTACGTCCTGCCAGTCCATTGGGGGCAAGGCAGACGATTCTGAAACTGACAGTCATGTGGCTTTAGATCACATCAAGTCATTATATGCTGCGAGGCTTGCTATCTGTGAACTTAACGGTGCAGGAGCGCCTGTTCCCTCACCATGTCTACCAGTGACTGTTTCCCCGTCACAAAAGAAGGGGTTGTTTGGATTCTCGACCAAGTCCAAGTCGCAGGCGAATATGGCAGATTCAATATCATCAGAATTGCTAGAAGCTTGCTTGATGTCATTAGAATCACGACCTCAATGGTGGACGTCTTACAGCAACAGCAGGCAAAATGCAGTGGTTATATGCCAAGCTTCCAGAATCGAAATCGAGAAGGAGGAATTACTGGAACTCTACAGGTCCACTGCTGGGAACACTATAAAAATAAACCGTGGACTACAAGAGGCTTTGCGAAATGCTGCTGCGGAGTCTTCGAGGCACGAAGCCTTCTTACAAACAGTCAATGCCATGCGGGTGAAAATAAATAAGGAAATGGATGGAACAGGCTCATATATCAGACATATAGCAGCAGACCTACGTCACGACATTGAATCTGCCGTTGAGTCTACTTTATCAAGCGTGACGTCTGCTCTTGGGAGAGTTCGTACGGAGAGCACTGGCCTTGAAAAGGTATTTATGCGGCTTTCGTTGCAAGTTTCAAAGGCTCACTCGGATTCAGGGCATCCGAAACATAACCAGCGATGTTGGCTTAATACAAACGACGCTTCAATCTATCCATGAAGAAACGTTGTCGCGAAATGAAAAGCTGGCAGACACGTATAAGCGAGACGTCAAGATTAATTATGAACTTACGTCGAATCTACGATCTTCGTTAGAATCACTCACAGGGAGTGACATGGCTAGTCTCTCTCAGAACATCGAAAACTTTGACGCCTCACTGGTTAGTTGTGCCATGGCTCGCAGGAATTTGGAGATGCTGACAGTCGCAGGCGTGGCTCCTAGGTCGAATGGACCTTGTATTGCAACGCGAGAACCAGCTATCGGAGGTTCGTTTGTTATATGACTGCGCATTTGGCCTACACTAATCCTCGCAGCGTTTTCAAAAGTTCGAAACATCCCTGGAGGAGTCCGAAATGAAAGCTGATCAATTGCGAAAATCGCAATCGTTGCATTCTGAAGCCTTGGCCGTGCAATCACAGGCCCAAGAGAGCCTACATGCCAACATGAAACTTGCGCAGGCTCTGCTCGATAGAGCACTTGCTACGGCTGCAAATCTCCAAACAATGATCGAGGAGACAGCGGGGAGATTTAGAAATTCCCCATCATTTCGCAACACGTTTAGCACATACTTACCTGGGACATTATGCGCCCTTCTTCTCAGTGCCATTGGAGCTCAGAGCTCCAAGGTTGGTATAGCGGCTTTCTTTATTTATACTGGTAGGCGTCTGCATCCAAATCGAATCGACGTCCCAAGCTAATATGGTATATACAGTTCTATCTATTTCTGCTAGGATATTTTAGAAGTGAATCCGGCCCCTGAACGTTCTCACTCCTATCTTTCTGTGTTCTGAGTCTCAACCCGTCCATTTTCTAGATATTTATTGAATATTTATTACTCGAATCTACCTGAGCGGTAGGTAAGCTTGCGGCGTTCCGTTGGTGAGGGTTTTCCTGAATTCAAGTTACTGTCCACTTGTCAATAATGTATTGCCTAGTCGCAAATGCAATAACATATCTTTTATATTCGCTAAGCCCTATCTATGTCGTGAAGTGACACCGCTATCATTGAAATACATATCCAAAGGTCGGGAATATCCTTGCGTGATTGAAATGTGTGTATGGCCGTATTCTCGTGGTCTCAATTCATTTGAAGCGTGGAAAGTAAGCGCCGCGTTATTCATGATATGCCTTGGACACGGCCGAGCTCCTTCGAGTTCGCCGACACGACGCAGTCGCTCAAAGGCCCGCCAAAACGAACCGTCTTCTTGTTCTTCAGCAGAGTCCACGCCAAGTTGAACGTCTTGTGTGAATTCGTAATTCCGCATACTGGTGTGTAGTCCTGCAAGTGTCATCCACCATCATGATCTCGAATTGCGGCACCTGAGGCCGACGCATCTAATGTATCATACGTTTATATTTTATAAGACAAACTCGTGAGTCATAAGCGTCAGTTCCGTTGTCCTTGGTGGCATTTTGGAAACTCGAGAGAGTCGAGCTTCGGAGATGTTCGGTGATGGTTCACTTAGTAATCTGATTCAGCGAAGGCGGTCAGAAGAGGCAGAACTCCATAGGGCGCCAGAACGGGTAA
>HG983407.1:5459-22230 GCA_900006255.1 Xeromyces bisporus
GGCTAACGCGTAACGCGCCAACTGGCCAATGACACACCACTCGCCAGTTGGCTTCTTCAGATGAACACTATCGATCATGCATCAACTTCATTGACAAAGAAGGCTTATCGAGACAGCAACGACTCAACGAGTATCATACTCAGGAACTCATGGTTTGGTACTCGATCTCGCCACAAGCCAGACTTGCTTTGAAGTGCTTTCATTGTCTGTATCAGCTTGCTTTGTCTGCATGCATGCTGCCTCCTTACAGCAGGAGTAGGCCTATACTCTTCAGCACTCTAAGAGAGCCTGTCAATCCGAAGAGAACAAAGGAAAGACAACAAAGGGAATATCATATCTCGACAGATCACCTCGGAATGGCTCGCGTGGAAGCCAGGGACACTGGATCGGAGAATGCCTTAATCGACTTCAAATCCGTCTCGAATTCCTCGCACATTTTTCCTTTTCTATTCCATTTCGTACTCCTCACATAGGAAGTCGTTGGATTGAAGTCTACATATGCTGCCTGCCGTCTCTTCAATATGGACTCGGACTGCAAAAACCTCGATGTCGGCGTTCAGTCGAATCTCGGACCGACATCAGAAAATTCAAGCCGGCGGAAGACATCGTCTAATTCGATGATCGCACGATGTCTTCTCATCGCCGTAGTTGCTGTTGGAATCTGGTGTTCGGCGAGATGGTGCGAACACGGGATTCATCTTAGCAGTGCATCCGAACATGCACGGGTTGAGGAACAGCCCGAGTTCCATTGGTCTCAGGTATGGCACGATATGCATCAATGGAAAGAAGAATAGTTACTGACGTCCGTCCCAGGTCAAACCCTCTAAACGTCTGGAATACCATGCTTGCTTTGATGGCTTACAATGCGCCCGACTGGTGGTCCCAATGGATTACCGACGGATGGACGGCAGGGGCCGCACCGTCGCCATCGCCCTCGCGAGACTGCCCGCCAAGGTCCCGGTGACTGATCCACGATACGGGGGAGTATTACTGACAAACCCAGGTAAGTGGAAACTACAGAGCATGATACGATATGAATCACCGCTGACTCTAAATAGGCGGCCCCGGCGGCTCAGGAGTCCAACAAGTTATCGAGTCGGGCAGGAATTTCCAAACCATCATCGACTCCGAGAAAGACCCATGGATGACGTACGACAGCCGCGCCAAGTACTACGACGTGATCGGGTTTGACCCTCGGGGGGGTGAATAATACCACGCCAGGAATCAACTGTTTTCCGAATCTATTCTCGCGACAAAATTGGGAGCTTCAGGTAGAGGCGGAAGGGCAGTTGGGGTCATCGCCGGGCTCGCTGATGCAGAAATGGGCACGTACGAATGCGCTGGCACCCAGTTGCTCGGAGCAGAATGTCGAATCGCACGACGGCCACGAGGGGGATGAAATAATCACAGAGCATATGAACACGACTCCCGTCGTCCAGGACATGGTGACTCTGATCGAGCGACACGGAGAATGGCGAGAGAAACAGGGCATGGAAGACCAGAACCTGCATGACGCACAAAACGGCCCAGACGCAAACCAAACCATACTCAAACGAACCCAATGGAACAGGGGACACGAAAAGCTGCACTTCTGGGGCCGCTCCTACGGGACCATACTCGGCTCAACCTTTGCGGCAATGCACCCAGACCGGGTCGGTCGACTAGTCCTCGACGGCGTGATCAACATCACCGAATACTACGACACGCGAACAGCCAGCAACGTCGTCGACGCGGACGCCGTATTCGATCGATTCAGCGAATACTGCAACGCGGCAGGCCCGACAGGCTGCCCGATGTACACACCGGGCGGATCGGGGGCGATCAAGAACTCAACACACAGCCTCATCGCATCCCTCTACACCAACCCGATAGCCGTCACGGGAACCGCATCGCGGGGACCGGAGGTCATCACCTGGACGGATGCGATGACCGTCGTTCGCTACGCGGTGTACGTGCCGATCAAGATGTTTCCGGTCATGGCGTTGTTGTTCGGCGCGTTGCGGCAAGGGTATGCGTCGCCGATGGCGGATTTCAAGCAATTTGCTCGGACGCCTGTTCCCATCTCGGACGAGTGTCGACGGGCGGGTCCGTACTCGCCTGAATGTACTGGAGTAGCGGAGGAAATGGCGGGGACGTTGGGGGTGTTGTGTACGGATTCGGTGGGGTTCACAACATTTGATGTGGAAGCGTTCACACGAGGGTGGATGAAGCAGAGGAACGACAGTGAGATGATGGGGGATATCTGGGCGCAGCTGGCGCTGGGATGTGTCGGGTGGAGGGCTAGGGCCAAATGGAGGTTTACCGGTATTTGCACCCCCCAGCTGACGGACATATCGTCACTGGCTTTGTTGGCAGACTTGCTGACAATTGGTGCCTACGCAGGACCCCTATACACCATCACATCTCACCCGTTACTCTTCGTGAGCAACACGCTTGACCCCATCTCGCCACTCCAGAGGTAAGCAATGGCTGCAATGACCAAATCTCGCCAACTGTCTTCTCCGAAACTAACAGACATCAGCGCATACCTAACATCCTCCTACTTCCCCTTCTCGGTAGTCCTAGAACAAGAAGCAGAAGGCGTACGTCATGTCACCCCATCAGACAAAAACACATAATCAAATCCAAAACAAAACATTTCTCACAACAACTAACACCATCAATAGCACACAACCCTCTCCGCCCCAAGCCTGTGCACCGCAAAATCGATCCGAATGTATTTCCAAACCGGGAAGCTTCCGCACCCCGGGACTGTGTGCGCGGGCGACTTCAAGCCGCTCCTGGGGCCGTCGTCGGCGGCGGCGGCGGCGTATGAGAGCGGGAATGGCACCGTCGGGGATGGTGACGGCGATGCCGGGGATCGTGTGTTGTCAAGCGCTGTTGCGGATGAAGTGCGACGCTATAGGGATGTCAAGAATGGGCCGTTTTTTCCGATGTAGCATACTGTTACTGTGTTTCGAGTTGACTACTGAGATGTAGGGTACGATAGAGTGATTGAGACGGTTGCATGCATTAACATATAGACATCATAATACAAATCATATGTTGGACATAATTGTTAATTCAATGCTGGAACTTTCAACTTGATGATATATACAGAGCCGAGTTATAATATTCTACATGTACAATGCAATCAATGCAATCAGTGCACCAGTTGACCAGACCATCAGATCAACATAGGTATAGAGAAGAAGAAGAAGAAATCGCTCAAAACCAACAGACAAACAATCCCAATGCAGCCAACCCAACAATCAATCAATCAATCAATCATCACAAGAACCAAAAAGAGGAACACACACATCCCAAGCACGATAATCAAATCAAGAGGAGTTATCAGCGCAGCTCCAGCTAGCGCCGCCGGTGCTTTCGTGAATCGCCCGTCCGGAGACATAAAGACCGAGCCCGCACTGGATAGAAGAGACAGGTTAGAAATAAGGATAAGGAGCAATCATATGAAATGAGAGAAGAAAAAACTTACGATAGTGCAAGCAATCCCGAAGATCGTTACGTTGACGATAGTCAGGAAGATGTTGCGCGCAGAGGCGAAGTATGATTGCCTATGCATGTATAGCCAGAAGACGGCGGGTAGGCCATCTGAAATAGTTGTTAGTTGGATGTGCACAAAAGATAAACGGGAGGGGACTGGGATTGGAACATACAGCTGAACCAGCTTCCGAATATGGAGCTCTAAATAGACAAGCAAAAGTAACGCGTTAGTCCACCTACACAACCCAATAAAACAGGCCTGACTGAAGGGGGAGTGAACAGAACAGATGCATACCACCAAGCTCAACAAATAGCTGAACACCGGGATCGACTCGGCGATAATCCACGCAATAAGCCAGACAATAACATCGATGCCCAACCAAGTACCGATAGCAAAGAACGAGTTCTCATGCATCCGACCCGTCCCACGGAGAAGTCGTACGTAGACATATTTGCACGAGACGTGACCGTATACAACACCGGAGACGATGATCTGACCGATATACGTCAGAACAAACCAACCAATCAATCACATAACCAGGCAGAGGGGACATGGGTAACGAACCGTTGGAAGAGCAATACCATACGCAACCTTCTTCATGATATGACCGGCGGAACCGAGAGCGGGCGATTCGATGCCGGGTCCGAAGTAGCAGTAGCAGACGATACCGGTGACGAGGTACAGGATGGTATCGGTGACTTGGAGCATAGCCAGGGATCTGGGGAAGTGTTTTGGTTGTTCCATTTCAGAAATGAAGCCGAAGAAGGCAACGTGGGCGACTGTAAGGGGGGAAAGTAGGGTTAGTGACTGGGACTGTATGAAGAAAGTGATAGTAGGGTAGACGTACTGTAAGCGAAGACAATGTTGGTCACGGCAAGGAAGGCCTTGTAGAGACTGATTTCCCTGGCCGCCTCGACCTGAACGCCAGGGCTTTGGACACCGATGGAGATCATGGTGACGATGACGGCGGTTACGATACTAAGGGCAGCTGGAAGTTGTCAGTAAGTGAATAATCGAAGCACCAAAGACAGGGACAGGGAAGAACGGAAGACATACAAGCAACACACATCCAGAAAACCATGCTCATGGTCCGAGGAATAGTCGCAATGACACAAATCACCAAGCTAACGATAGTGAAGACAATCGTACACGTGCCGTGGTTGGTGATGGTGTTCATAGCCTCGGAGAACGTCAAGACATGGCTAGCCATGAGGAAAATCATGAACAGCAACTGGCCGACTTCGAGGGTCTCCCGGCCAACTCGACCGAGGAGAATTTCACCGGCATCGGACATGCTGTGGACATGGGGGTAACGGGCTTTGAACTGGCCGAGAGTGTAGCCCGTGTACCAAGCGACGGCTGACATGAAGACGATGATGACGATGGCGCTGATGTGCGTGTCAGCAGAGGAGGTTGATTATGGGAGTTAGGTTAGGTTAGGGCTGGGCAAGGTATGTACTCACGGAGCTAGACCGAGTTGGTCGACGGCGGATGGAAGTGATAGGACACCCAGGGAGATGTTTTCGGCAATCATGACTGCAGTAGATGTGAGCAGAGGTCCAGTCATCATGACCGGCTATGGCCAGGACTGGGGGATAACCATACGCATTCCACATTGCCTGGAAAATTTTGAGTTAGCATGAAGTGTCATTCATGGCCCATGGAAAGTGGCGTGGCATACTCACCACCAGGACATGGTGCGAAATTTGACACCAGAGCCGGTCTCGTCTCCAAATGGGTTGTCATCTTGAACGGTTCCTACTACCTGGCTCTCCTTGTCTTTGGTGTCGTTGAGGTCAAAATCGTCCAAAGAATGCTCCATAGGGTTGGTTTTGTAGGGTAGGTCTTGGGGTTTAGGGTCTGCCATGGTCTATACAGCGACAGCGACAGCGACAACAACGGCTGAATTTCAAGTTGAAGAAGAAAAAAGACAAGGGAAATTCAATATTATTATTTCAACCCGATGACTCTTTTGAAGTCTTTTCACATTCCAGAATAATGCAGGCCGCACGGTTCTTCTATGACACTAATATTATGGGCCATGGGCCATGGCCGAGCTGCTACCTCCAACTACCACCTACTATTTACCGGCCCGGTGAAGATAGAAGGCGTTTATGTTAAATCTTTTGTCACCAGGCGAAAATCGAGATAAACCTTATACAGAAACCCACCGGACCCAGAACGACCCAGGAAAATCCCCCCTTTATCTCTGCAAAATTTGCCTGCCGCTTTGGAAGTTTTCGGTTGCCTGCCGAATCTCGGTTGACCCGAATGACTAAGCGGGCGGGTTAGGGTTGACCGTATCTAAACGTTATTTGACCGGCAGGGTTCCGGTCGTTACGGAACAAGTAATCTTCCGCGAATCCGGGGAAGTTTCTGTTACTCAATCCTGCTAAATCCCCCGCACCACTAGAACTTCCCCAGTTCTTTATCTTCGCCAGGACGACGCTATGATATCTATGATACTACCGAGATTGCTACATACTTGTATCATACTGTAGGATTGGAATGATGACTAGGATATGATACCAGTCACACATTGTGCTCCGCCCACCTCTCAATCTCCTGATCAAATCCCATCGACTTCTCCAGCCCTAATTGCTCAAAGAAGTTCCTGATCGTCTTGCCCTCACAGTGCTCCAGATCCGTTCCTTCCGTCTTGAGCGCCGTGTATGCCCGTCGCATGGCCATCATAGCCGGGATGAACCCGGCGCACGGGTATATCGCCGCCTTGAATCCCAGTCGCTGACAGTCCGCCGTTTTGAGCGCGGGTGTGAGGCCCTGTTGGCGTCACTATTCCATCCTTTTTCACAGGACATGACATCTATCAATGTCAACTTTCACAAGAAAACCTACCTGTGGAAGGACATTGATCAAGACCGGCTTTCCTGCAAACTCCCGGACCAAAGTGGCACACTCCTCTACCGTACGCGGTGACTCCATGAATGCCATGTCGGCTCCCGCTTCCATTGCTGCCTTGAGTCGCTTGACTCCTTCGTCGAACGCGTCTCTTCCAGCTTTCTCCCCTCCGAAAATATCCGCCTGACGTGCGTCTGTTCGTGCAATTATGACAAAGTCCGGATCCTGGCGAGCTTGGTACGCACTGCGGATACGCTCCAGGTATTCCTCCAACCCTACGACGTTTTTGCCCTTGAGTTGTCCGCACCGCTTCGGGAAGACCTGTTATATCATAGGATTATTCATTTTGATTAATAAATTGATCTCCAATGGTCAGTACCAAATTCAACCAAACCCACCTGGTCTTCAATATGACATCCCGCTATGCCCGCCGACTCATACAGTCGAATTGTTCGACCAATGTTCAACGGCCCCCCAAATCCCGTGTCAGCATCTGCGATTACCGGAATGCTCGTATGCTTTGCCACCATCTCTCCAACGCTCGCCAACTCGGTCTGCGTAATGATGGACAGGTCGGGTTCTCCGCAGCGCGAACCGCTGGTCCCGCTTCCCGCCAGGTACAAGAAGTCAAACCCGACCGAACTGGCAACATGGGCTGATATCCCGTCGAATACTCCGGGTCCTATCAAGCATTTGTCTAGATATAAGATTTCGGTTAGTGGCGATCGTAGTTTAGTGGTAACTTTCTTATCCGTCAAATCTGACCTCCTTGTAGTGCTTGCCTGAGCTTGGTTGTCTGCCGCATATTGCTTGGTTCAGTCACAGTCGATGGTAATGGTTGACTACAGGCACTACGAGTATGGCATCTCTTACCTTTATTTACCAGTCAGTACCTTGCCTCTCCTACGTCATGAAGCGTAACTGCAAAGCCTAACCCGTGACTTGTGGGTTTCCTCGAGGGTACTCAGCAGAACAACCCTATGCCCTAAACTCAGCTTTCTCCTTGACTTCTTCTGAATCTTCTCTTTCTTAGTGTGTTCGGCCTCTGGCTGCGTGACAAGATGAAAGCTCCCATCGGATATCCCCGACGCTTGGAACCGAGATCCGTGTGGGTTCTAAACTTAGAAATCGTCACCAGCTTTGCCTATTGCGTCGACCATCCGACATACCGAACACCGAGCTTATCAAAAGGACGACGATCCTCCAAGGCTCCAATCAACATGAAACAGTGGCATCCCGAGTTTAGCCTCGAGTCGATGTTCTTCACCTTGCTGCAGTATCATTGATGATTGCTCTGCTTGAATAGCGGCTTTGATAGGCCATTGACCAGCAAACTGCCCGGCCTGACAGCAACAAGCTCATCTGGGGATTGTCACTGGGCCCGGAAACTGAGAACCAGCCCGAGATACATTGATTGTAGATCTATGCTGGAGATCCGAAACCATCATGCATGACGACGAATTATTTGCGTTCAAAGAAATTGTGATGTTCAGGCGTCGTGTTTGACGTTCGCTTTTAGAACGCGTCTATCAGGGATTGTTCAGGGATCTGCTTTTGCTTCCTTTCACAACATATCGCCAGGCATCCCCAGATTCAGCTTATAATTTTAGCCCTCGCGTCATGCAGTCCGAGTTGTCTATCGCGATGTATTTCTGCTTTTGCAGGAAGATATGTACGGCTGCCGTCCTACAAGAGCCTCTCTCGAAAAATGAAAATCCCCCAAAAGTCAAAATCCTCTAGCTTTTATCGGAGACGATTCTCGCTGCTTCTCTTTGCTGCACTCACAGTCCTAGTCTGGAAATACCTTCCTGCACCACCCGAGTTTGAGAATGACACTCGACACAATCGACCGACGCCGAATTACAACGTGGGAGCTAAGCCCCAATTCTTGCATCGATCGCGGTTTCGCGAGGAGCCGGATCATGAGTATGAGGCGAAAGTCGATAACATGCTACTGTCTGTTGAAACGGGAGTGCGGTCGGCAGGCGAAATGGATAACGGAGGTATTGGCACGATCTGGCAGATTTCTTTGACAGGAAACGAAAAGCATGAGAGAGACTCGGATTCGATCGATTTTGAGCAGGAGAACAAAGACTGGAAGTATCGGGTATGCTCTCGTCTATCCAGCTGGTCATGCAATATCTGAACACTGACAATGCCCAGCTAGTAAACAGCTCCTGGGCGACGCAATTTATAAACAATGAATTCAAGGACATACCAGATGTCCAGAAAACCTTCGCCTCATATCCATCCAATGTCCTCCGAGCAGACTTTCTCCGCTATCTCCTCTTATGGTACAACGGAGGCTACTACGCTGACATGGACATCTACCCGGCCCGTCCAATCAAGTCCTGCCCGTCTCTATATCCCCTATTCTCACCATCGTCATCGCAAGAAAACCACCCCAACATCTCCCTCGTCCTAGGAATCGAAATCGACGAACCCTACGCCTCCCCCAAACTAAAACACGACTGGCACTGGAGTCGAAGTTACGGATTCATCCAGTACACCATGTACGCCCCGCAACGCTTCAGCCCCCTCCTCCGAAGAACCATCGTGCGAGTCCTGGCGCACACAAAACAGCACCACGAGCGCACCAACTTCTTCCTCCGCCCTCGCTACAAAGAGGACACTACGCTTGAAATCACCGGTCCTGGCGTCTTCACCGACGCGATCCTCGACGTCTTGTCGGAGTCGCTACCCCCGACTCACCCGCTGATCATATCCTCCATCGAACACGATCGCGGCGTCGGTGAACTCGTCGCCGGCGGCAAGCCCCAGAAACGTGTCACCTGGGCTCCGTTCCATAGACTCAAGAATCCACTATGGGTGGATTCGAATAGTAGTCTCCGTGCGGATGGCGACGTGCCTGGGAAAAGGCACGATATGGGAGGCTTGGGAGTCCTTCCGATTAATGTCTGGGGAAATGGTCAACGACACAGTGGGGCAGGCCATTTTGGTCATGCCCAGGCTTGTGTTAATCATCGGTTTGGTCGGACTTGGAAGAAAGGGTGGTGGGAGTATCTGTTTGGGTAGACGGGTTAATAATGCTAACTATGTCTTGATGATTTCTTTCTATCTCTTCTCATGATTCTCATTAACATACGGGACCGGGTATATCTTTATGACAAACACCTAACACTTCCGCGTTAGGGACAGAACTAACACCATCTCAGCATGACAAGGACGATAACGTGGAAGACCTGGGAAAATGCGCGAGTTATGAAGATTCAAGAAAAAAAGCTGGTCTCTGCTTGAAAGCCGAGTCCTGGTACTGGTACCATTGATTGAAATCAAGGTGTCTTCCCGGGAATGATCCATTGCATTGGTATTGATATTCTGCCGTCCAATGACGATTATCCCTCCCAAGCCCTGAACCCGTGCTGAGCCTTGCTGTGCCCTAATCCCTGTTCCCTGAGACCCCAGTTGAGTCCCAACATTCTTTGTCAATAAGCTGGAGTCTGAGTCTTATACCCTAAATATAATTTCTGTGATACGTCAAGTTAGTTCTCCCAGAATTCGGAAGTATTGATGATAGCCCGCGCTAGTAGCCCTAGGGTTACTGGGGTGAGACCGTGGGATAGGTCATCGTTTTTGAAGACAAGGCGAACGCGCAGCGCGAGAACTCCACAATATGCCACCAATTCCAGAATCCAGAGCGCAGACTCTTGGTTTTCTGATCGGCTTTGATCGTCCTCGCTTATGTCGCTTATGATACCAGTGCGCTGTACCGTACCATGTTCGGTCACTTCGGTGAGCAACTACCGACACCAACATCCGCGAAGATGGATCAAAGAACAAACGGATTAGATGTATGTAGTATTATGTACCTGCGTTCTGTCTAGTTTCTACTTACGATGATGATTGATGAGTACTTTGTACTCCGTACTTGCGTGATTGCGTATGGATGCTCAATCCTTGATCGCCCGAGAGAACCCAGAACGAGTTGCAAACTGTCGTTGGAAACAGTTCTTCAAAAGTATTTGTCCGCTTTTATATGCGGGTTGCGCTTAGATCAGTCAAATGCTTTTGCTGGAATGTTTCTCTGGTGCGGAGAAATACATAACCCGAACTAGGTACGGTCACGTGCGCCGGTAACTATGGACCGTCTTGACGTCATGCTCCGCTCAGGGAAAAATGCGGGGGAATCTTGTCCCGACGTCAACATCGAGTTAATATTAACATCGCATTATTCCATTCCAGCAACCATCATTACTATTACTAGACGACTTCTCTGACTCTTTCTTTACTCGAGACCTATCAAAAGCTCGCTGATACTACTACTACTTAACCACAATGACCACCCCTCAGCACCAAACCCCAGAACAAGACGAGACCCAATCCGCCTTCACATTCCTCCCTCTAGGCGCGATAATCCAAGAATTCCGGGTAGGAGGCCAAAACATCGTCCTCAACTTCCCCACACAGTCTCACTACGTGAAATACAACACGCCCCATTTCGGCGAGACGATCGGCCGCGTGGCGAACCGGGTTAAGGACGCGGTCTTGCACAACCTGAACGGCGGGCGTGAGTACCCACTGCCGCAGAACAGTTCGCCGAATTCGATCCACGGGGGAGACAAGGGGTGGGGGAAGCGGGTGTTTGATGGGTCGCATGCGGTGGAGAGGAATGGGAGGAAGGCGATGATGTTTAAGTATCTTAGTCCCGATGGGGAGGAAGGGTATCCCGGGAGTGTTGAGGTGAGGGTTTGGTACACGGCTAGTAAGGAGGGAGAGGGGAAGGAGTCGAAAACGGTGCTTACGGCTGAGTATGAGGTGGAGTTTGTTGGGGACGAGTGCGAGGAGACGGTTGTTAATCTTACGAATCATAGGTTCGTCTTCTCTCTTATAAATTGGCGACTGCCATACTGACTCAACTCTAGCTACTTTGACATCTCGGGCGGCCCAACAGTCGAGGGAACCCAAGCCCAACTATCCACAAACCAGTACCTCGTCACCGACGAAAACGGCATTCCAAACGGAAACGTTGAATCATTCCACCGTCCTCTGACCTCGCAATTCACTCTGGGACCCTCGCAACCCCACGTCGACAATTGCTTCGTTATCGACGACGATCCAGCCAAAATCCCGCTAGACACTCGCAACGAGCCCCTTAAGCTACTGGCACAGTTCAACCATCCTCGGACTAAGTTGCATTTAGAGGTCCACAGTACCGAGCCAGCGTTCCAGTTCTACACGGGCAAGTTTGTCGACGTGCCGGAAGTCGATGGTGCTCCTCCACGGACTGAAGGGGCTGGGTTCTGTGTTGAGCCTGGTCGGTATATCAATGCAGCTAATGATCCGAACTGGAGGTCTATGTGTCTTCTCCGGAAAGGGGAGGTTTATGGTTGTAAGAATGTGTACAAGGCGTGGAAGGCTGAGTAGGACTAAGGATAATGATAAAAAATAATAATGATGAAGAAGAAATATCATCGTTTGAAGACTTCCTCCCTGCCAAAATCACAATCAAGGGAAGATTTATTCACGTGAACAAGGGAATTACGCTAACCGGATTGGGATATGTAATAGTCACATGACTTAAGCACGTGTCTCGGAAATTTAACCGCAGAGCCTCGACTTCCGAACATCGTCTGAACGTCCGGGAGGATATGTAGTTGAAGGGAAGCATCCTCAATTACCCACGATGGCGTCCCCTATGCGCATACCCGCCGGCTCATTATTCTCGGTCGCCAGACCCGAGCATTCTCTTCCACGACTTATTCCTTCCAGACCCTCGTTTACCGTGAACGCTGCGGCTTCATGCCAATGTCGACCATTTTCTTCAGCGCAGCTAATGGCGGCTTCCCCGAGGGCGCGTGGAGTTCCGACAAAACTGGCCATGCCTCAAATGAGTCAACCGAGTATGAGGACCCGAAGCAAGGGACTTACAAGACATCAAATGCCTCAAGACCTTGGGCTGTTACCTGGTACATTCATCCGGCCGCTTTGGAGGGATTTGCCGTCTATTTTTCAACAACCGCGAGAACGACTACAATTTGAGTGGCTATGGGTGAAATCGACCTTTCAGAACCTTGCTGGGTGCGTACACTCTCAATTGTCTCATTGCTTACCTACCTACCTGCCTTAGTCCGGCAGCTGGCTGCATTCGTTCGGACAGCGCTCAGTGGATGTAAAGAGGGATACGGAGGGGGAAGAGTCAAGTGGAATGATTTAAATTGCATTATACTAATATACTTTGTAGATTGGCGCATTACAGTAAATCGAAAAGCAGAGGACTTCCATTTCGTCTAAAAGAACGACGGCAAGTAGGTCAAGATCTACACGTGCTGATGTATGAAGCGTTCGCCAAGTAGGTCTTCCGATCACTACCACCATTACCATTACTGCTACAAGCAACTGCTAACTTTGGTCTTTTTCTTTCGATGATACAGGGGAGATGTCTATGGCTTACGCAATGTCTGCTGTACCGGGCTCGCAAACGACCTTACCGCGCGAATAAACCGTCGTCCCAAAAACGAAAGGGTGACTTGGCACCTGGAAAAATACAACCGCACCCCTGCTACACTCCTCACAGGCATCCGCGTCATGTCGGACCGCGCAACGGATCTCCCAGGAATAGACGACTCGGGAGTACGGCAGGTAGTGTTGCGCATCGCGAGCCGACAGTCCACTAGTAAGACTGCTTTACCCGAAAATGAGAATGCAAGAGGTGATGAATCCACTCCCGCGAGTACACCGCCGACGGTCAAAGACTGCACCGAACATATCGTCATTCAGAAGCTTCGGTGGTTCGGGAGGGAAGAGGATTGGCGCGTTTGGGGCCAGGTCGCTCCCACCAGTATCGAGCAATTAGATGACCCGCTTTTCTCGCCGGGCCTGTCTGTCACTGAGCGTGTTATGGCCATGAAAGAACAGTTTGAAACGAGGTAATAATGAATTCTCAGTGCAATGTATACGATGTTCCGAGATTCGTTTGGCTCGTTAGATTATCAACAGCCAAGATTGCTGCATGACGACAAAAGTGAGTTAGCCCTATCTTAAAGATCCATTGCTTAGGGCTCTTGACCTGACTAGCGTCATCTAGGAGTGAGAAAGATACAAAAAGATACCACATACTGGCGAAAGAAATGCTTTTCACCGGATAGAAGACAAAAGGGTGGTCAGGAACAGAATTGGAACACCTCAAAACCAATCACAGCGTATGCTGGGCGTCTGCTGGCTTTCTCACTCCCTCGTGCATGATAGTCGTAGCCGTCTTTATTTGGTTCTCCACTACTGTATGTACATATCTTCCAAGCAGGTTGACAAATTTGGTCTTCCACCTCAATGATATCCTCCTGAGCTAGCTTCTGCCTTTCGTCTTTTCCGTTGAGGATATACAGAGCCTCTGTTTGCCATTGCCACAGCCATAGTAGCACGGGTTGAAATGTTTGTGCATAATAGATTGATGGCAATAAGCTATCATATATATGCATGTCTGGTATGATATAGTTAAGTTGCACTTGATTGACGCTACCAGCATAAGGGCGGCGTGATACCATCCGTTATTCCTCCCTATGATAATACTTCAAAGACCTAAGTCAATAGTTATGTCATTATGTATGTAGAATAGCGTATCACACTCCGACTAATAATAAGGCCACGAGGAAACGACGGATTAGACTAATTATGATTAATAGAAAGAACAGACAGTGTCGACAGTAGAGACAGGACGCAGCATCTTGCCAGTCAATTCGAATACACCAAGCAAAAGCACAATCCCCAGGAGTCAAAGGGAAGAATTCTGAGAAGATCAAGAAGAAAGAAGAGGGAACTAGTCATCATCGAATATCTGAAACGTGTTTACGAGAATCGTCTCGATGACTCGGACCTGCCAGGCGGCATCTGTAATGTTGCCGCCCGTGTTGGCGCCCATGAGTGTAGGTCTGGGTAAAATTGAACCGTTAGTCGAAGAGAAGACGTTGGCAGATACCCGGTCAGATCGGGCAGACTTACCCAAAACAGATTGCTAGGTTCCCAGAATTCATGCGGTTTTTCGCGTAGTGTTCCTGGACTTTATTAAGATGCTAAAGATTGCGGTGTTAGTTTGGTCCTAGCGAAGAAGGATACAAGTGGAGGGTCATTATCGGGGGGTAACATACCAATATCACAGCTCTCAATGTAGCATAATGAGCATCGGGTAAATCGTTGATCAGCGCGTGCAACTGATCCCTGCACTGGATGTCATCTTCCGTGTCTATTATTCCCAGTTAGCCTTGGAAGCCACGTTCGACTGAGCCGAATGGTAAATGCGTACGAGCAGCGCTAATGAAATTTGGATAATTAAGGGTCGTGAATAGAGGATCAGGTAAGTCTCGAAAGAATTGCTTCAGCAATCCGGCGACGCTATTAATATCGTGGAAGAAATTCTCTGGGTTCGTGAAATCCACTTGCGACGCGTCTGCAAATCAACAGGGTTAGAGAGAAGCACGTATTCCTATCCAGATAGCGTCCGATGTTCAGCTCACCGTTGTCGAAAAACGCTTTCATGCGGTTAATATGGGTGGCACTGCCAGAAAGTCTGTAGATCCCCTCAACCTCAAGACCGAAAAGCTCTATAGCTTGAAAGCACTGATACACGATTAAGGGAACAGCAGTTCCATCCCTGGCATAGAGGTCATCTAACGATACACCAAAGACTGGCTTCGTCGGCGGCAAGTCATGCGGCATGCCGTTTCTAAGCGGTGACGGACTTTGGACTGGAGCAAGGACCGGAGGAGGTTGTTCCTGGCTTGGAGTCTTTGCATGCAGCGGCGTTGGAGGTGATTCAGGCTGCGGCAACTCCTCCACGGATTCCGTTGGGCTGGCGTTCACTACATATAACCGTTCTGATGATGCCTGAGGAGCTCTTTGTGGCTGTTCGGGAGCTGACGGAGGCAACATCATAGTAGACTGTCGTTTATTTTGAGCGCTAGCGGGCTTGGGAGGTGGTCCTGGTGCTGATGAAGCTAAAGTCTACACATGCGTCCCATAAGTTTAAAACACCCGTGACAGTAATAGATCGAAGAGTGACTTACCCGGTGGCGCTCGTACTTCACCTGTTCCTTGGTGATTGCGCCTGGATCATTCTCCTTGTTCAGAATATAATCATTAAAATCTTTCGCATTGTCAGTTTGCCGGGCAATCTCGTAAAGGCTCTTAGACTCGTCGCTAGCCCCTGTTTTCAACGGACTAATACACAAGCCCTGGCCCACTAGTAACTTTTCGTTGAAGGTAGCTATCCAAGCAGGTTAGAAATGTGCGAGTGAGCATCAACTGGTTAGTGCCGAGCATCGACGTACCGAACTTCTGTAGTTGCAACGCCAAACCGGAGTCGCACTCCGAAATCAACTGCTGGAGATTATGCACGGCCTGAGGTCTATGAGTAGCGACCAAGTCTCGTCGGGCAGTCTGTGCAGTCTGCACCTTCGAAAGATAATCGCCGTCGGCATGTTGTACTTTGCGAAGCAGCTCTTCCTCGACCTGAGCCGGCGACTTGGGGCCCTTGAACCCAAATTTCCCGCCTTGTTTGTCTCCAGTTTTAACTCGATCATATTGCTCTGCAAGGGAGTCGTACTTGGCCTTGGCCTTTTCCGCAGCAGTTTCAGCGTCAATGACCTTTTTCTCCGCACTCAAACCGGTCTGCTTCCAATGCTTGCGACCACGTTCTATGTTCGTTGCGAGTTCGTGTAGGTCGTCGGCCATTTTTTGGACGGATACGGCAAACTGAAGTCCATGGTCGACAGTACGATCACATACGCGATTGAGCTCCTTGTAACTGCGGCTGTATGTGCCTTGACGATTCTCGGGACGAACCGCTGCGTCACTGCCAGCTCGAGATAACTTCCTCAACCCGTTTGCGTGTTCCTCCTCGACGGTGGCTCTTTTCTTGAGATATACCGAGAAGTCCTTAGTTTCTCTGTCAGCACGAGCGACCCTGAATCTTCCTAATATAATAGGTGACTTTGGACCGGGGAACGGACTCTCGTGGAAGCAATGCTTTGTTTCAACCGGGTCAGGAGGGTCGTGATCCCAATCTACAGGAGAGTTCGAGTCAGCCTCTTCGAAGACATATATGACCATTTATAGGAAAATATGTATCACGGCGCTTACATCGGAGTATATAACCTTGTCCAAGCGAGCTTTTAATTCATCGGACACGGCCGCTGACGCAGAGGCCGGTACGACAGCGCCGTATGGGGGATCGTTGGGATCAAGAGACGATGGATCATCATGAACGGCGGCATCAGCCATGGCGAAAGGCAACTGGCTAAATACTTCGACAGCGTAAGATGAGCGCTATGAGGATGATGAGCGAGTTGACCAGCGATTATTGATTGATGACGGGGAAGTTGGCCTTTCTGGAGTCCGTGCCGTGCCTTATATTAGGCTGCAATTGACCCCAGCAGCGTTAGCCACTGTCGATGACCGCGTTGTATGTACTCT
>HG983407.1:22576-61374 GCA_900006255.1 Xeromyces bisporus
TGACTGAACGTCCGAATAGATGCCTTTGATGCCTGAGGAATCTAGCTTTTGCGGAACATCTGATACTCCGGCGGTGGGCAGTACTGCCGCACCTATTGGGCGGAGACCTGATATCCCGAGGCAATTGCCGACTTTCGCTTCTGCAACATCTTCCCTTTCTTCCGATTTCCGGCACATTTGCCTCCTCTGTGCCTTTTGACAAAACCTCACTTGGTCCTCGTGAGGAATATATATTTAGGTCCATGCTAATGGAGCTACATTATCGCAATGTTCTCCCAGTAGGTGGACTAACTACTGCTGCACATGCAAATGTTATCACGCCGCCGGGGACGACTAGCGACAGTCGGAACAGCCCCAGGATGCATCGGCCCGTGAACAGTTTTGATCTGTCCAGCGCAGGTGGTTCGGGAATGGAGAAACTTCCACCAATTACTGGGAAGCGTAGGGGTGGAAGCAGAAAGGCCTGTAACGAGTGTAAACAGCAGAAGGTGAGAGTTAATTCCTTGCTAGTTTACTCCGTTCTTCGGTTTGTCCTCTTCTTAAGTCATATAGTTTGTCTGTCCCGGGACAGCTGGCTGAATTTGGTTTGTGTCAGCTCCGATGTGACATAGTTCAGACGCCAGCTGCGGTATGTTCTCGCTGCAGACGGCTGCAGATCGACTGCAAGGTTGAGCCTTCTTTCAAGCGAATTTCTAAACGAAGGTATGCAATCATCATCACGCTTCGTCTTGTGTTTATACGATTGCTGACAGTCTCGTCCTCAGGCGAAATGCTGAGATGGAAAGAGAGATTGTTGATCTCCGGAGGCGTCTGTCAAGCGGGGAGCAACCCCAGATCGGCGAAGCTAATGCAAGTGATGACATATCTCAGTGTTCTGAAGATGTCTATTATGGTCCGAATCCTGCCGCACCCAAACAAGAGCGACGACCTTTATCTGTCCCAGTAGAGCCGCTACCGTCTTTGGCAACTTCGTTGCCTCCAATTCAGAGGCAGGAGCCTGTTTTCTCTCAAGATCGCCTTTGGAAATTGGAAGACGTGTCTCTATCAAAAGAGAGAGTAGCTCGGCTGTTTGAACAGTAAGCATTCTTCTACCTCTGCTCCAGACAGTAGCAGAGGAACTCACTGTCGGACAGGTACTTCCGATTTTATCATCCTTTTCTTCCTCTCCTGGACCCTCAAAGGAGCCCAGAAGAATATTTCAACCGCTCCTCGCTCCTTGCGTGGACCATTATCTGCGTGGCCAGTCGCCGTGCTCCATCAGAGCCAGGTCTTCTCATCTCATTGTCAGGCCCCTACAGCAGACTGCTTTGGTCGACCATCACCGGTGTACCGCAGGATTACTATGTCGTCAAGGCTCTTTGCCTACTTTGCACTTGGCCGCTGCCAACGACAAGCCAGAGGACCGATGCTACATTTATGCTTAGCGGACTGATGATGCAGATTGCCATGCAGTTGGGGTTACACCGCCCGGTACAGGCTGAAGAGTTCACGACATTCCGCATGGAAGTCCGGGGCGAAGCATTGAGAGATCGGTTGCAGACATGGGTCGTTTGCAATATAGTAGCGCAGAAGTGAGTTTCGCTCGTTCGGTTTGTCCAAAAAGATTTCATATGAAGAATCCGTCTAATGGTCTCTGCAGTGTTGCCACTGGTTATGGACAACCTCCTAGCACCATTTACGACTGGGCGCTTGAGCCTGCCTCGTTGAACGATGCTGATTACCATCCGTCCGACGATTTGAGATTCCGATTGCGCATCGAGAAGTTCTGTGACAGAGTCACTAGGGCGCTGTACAGTAGTAAACCGGAGGCGGCTGAATTTATTAGCTCAGAAAAATTGCTCATAGTTCAGCTACTTGAAAGTGAACTCAAGGAAATGGAAATCGATTTTGGTCGTGGAATATCACGTACGAGACACAAGAACCGCCCGATTTTCGTGTACGTATGAAGGACGATGCTGACGGCTCGCATACATAGATGTTAACATGATTCATCTGCGCGCCGCGGAGTTACACCTGCGATACTTTGTTTTCTTGGGTACCGGCGCGCGAAGCGACGATGTAACGAAGCTGTTCATTGCTACGACCTCTTTCCTTGGTCGAGTATTGGATCTCGAGACTTCACCCGGTGAGCTTCTAGGCCATGCGACGAATTACATTCTCCAGATGATTGTATCGGCTGCGTTTGCACTCATGAAGATGCTGAAGAGCTCATTCAACCGGCACATCGACTTCGAGCATGGGAAATTGCTTTTCAACGGGGCTATATCAGCCATTAGACGAATAAGCGTTATGGACCATGATCGGCCTGTTCGACTCGCAGATATCCTGGCACAAATGTGGAACGCCAATGGCTCTGAAATGGACTATGGAGAAGATGCCTTGCATCTCAAAGTCCGGTGCCGAATGAGCATGAGTCATGTGTATGACACGGTCTGGCGCTGGCGACAGAAGTTCAGGCCGATGCGGAATGCAGAGGATACTCAGCGTGAGTTCAAACAGTCTGCAACGCCACTCATAGGATTTTTCCAGCGTCACTAATAAGAACTGTATATACAGCTACCGTGGCAAACCAGAATCTAACGTCGGCTTCTGGGCCTGTTAGTCAACAGCAGGTGAACGCTTTGAACGATCCGACGTTGATCTTGCCTCCAAACTTTCATCAGGGATTCATGGGCGAAGCTGGATTTTCCGAAGTGTTTGATTCGCTAAACTGGGTGTTTGACGGGTTCCCTGATTCATTCGTCCCGCCGCCTGTTATATGAGTTCACGAGAACTCGCCCTGGCGTTTGGGCCAGGAGGAAGAAGCAGGGCTTGTATATATATATATATACTTTATATACCATGATACTGTACAGCTATGACTATGATAGTACTGTACATGTACATACGGATAAAAGTATGTCCTCGTTGACCTCGTCTCTTCTGGCACATGACCACCATTCCTCATCCAGTCGACAAGCCGACTCTCGTCGTCTGAACTTCTCATAGAAACATCCAACATCCTCCTTATCCATCAATATCATTGCTGCCGTATCCATCTACCAAATGAAGTAGTGACTCTGCGCGTCTCCCGGGTCAATTCAGGAGCTCCCACCTGGTCTGTGCGTGACCTCTATCTCCAACGCGTCCATCGGTTATTGTCCTCTCAACTGTACTCTGCAGGTAAGAACCATAACTCGGTATATATATATATATGCATCGATACTTACACAAATTATTCTCTTCCAGTCTACCAGCATATCTCGCAGCAAGCCAATCATTACCTGTCGTGGCCACGTTGTGGTCTGCCCGCTTTCCTTTTAGCGGCGGCCTTTTTGCTTGTGCTGTTGTGCTGCATCGCATTTCTCTCCCCATATCATATCACGATCCCCGTCCGTCAACTTTCGCGCATGCATTATTGCCTCTTTATTCAGCGTGCTTAGCTCTTAGCCTCTTGTTCTGTGTTCTCAAGGTGAAGTACATCTTTTCCTTCAATCCCATATGTGAACCCCTCCCTCCCCTGCTTCCCACTCCGATACATACATCAATTACCTACATACCTACATATACCTACATATTTCTTTCGATATAGGGCTGAATACGTACTAATCTTGCTCCCATCTCTCGCAGATACCCTTCAAATCGTTCTGTTTGGCGTCGTTTACAAATTACCGTTCTCTCCATCCCATTTGATCACTATTGTTCGATCGACTGTATACGTCCAATCAATCGTCCAGCGTCGCCGTTGCGTTATACTCTTCCAGTGAAGGAAGACATTTACTACCTCTGTCGCTTGCTTGTTCACTTACTCCCTAATATGGCATCGGGCCCTATTACTCAATCGCTGAAGGTTGGCTCTGCTGCGTATCGATGGATTTTGATGTTGTGGAAGTGGGCGTAGCTAACGGCTGTTGGTGTGTGCGCATAGTGCGTCGTGACTGGTGATGGTGCGGTTGGAAAAGTTGGTTATTTCTCGTTTTCTTCGTAATCGACTGTCTGATCTGAGAACGGAGTGGTTGACTTCTGAATACAGACATGTTTGCTCATTTCTTATACAACAAACGCATTTCCTGGTGAATATATACCTACAGTGTTCGTTGTCGTACCGCGTTTCTGGTTTGTCTCACTTCTAGAATTAGTGCGTTGACTTCTGGTTAGTTTCGACAACTACACGGCCAGTGTGATGGTTGACGGTAAACCCATCAGCTTAGGCCTGTGGGATACTGCCGGACAGGAAGATTACGATCGACTTAGACCACTGTCCTATCCCCAAACCGACGTTTTCTTGATTTGCTTCTCCATCGTCAGCCCTCCGTCATTCGATAACGTGAAAGCGAAGGTAGGTAGAGTCAGAGTCCACTTCTTATTCTATCCACATAGCTATGCTTATAAGTACCATGCTATTGGAGGAAGTCATCCCTGTGTTTGTATGACCCGACTAACACTTCCTTAGTGGTATCCTGAAATTGAACATCATGCCCCTAACGTCCCTGTCATATTGGTCGGTACCAAGCTGGATTTGAGGGATGATAGGGCCACCGTAGAAGCTCTCCATGCGAGGAGGATGGAGCCTGTTTCGTATGAGCAGGCTCTTGCCGTAGCGAAGGAAATCAAGGCACACAAGTATCTTGAATGCTCGGCCCTCACGCAACGCAATCTTAAAAGTGTATTTGACGAAGCAATTCGGTATGTCTCTGGTCTCCCTAATGCAACCGACCGTTGCTAACTCAAGTCACTCCCAAATATCAGCGCTGTCCTCAATCCCCGACCAGCCACGAAACCAAAGAACAAGAAGTGCCAGATCTTGTGAAGCCTATCTATTGATCCCGTTCCTCCTCATAATAATAATATATTCGCGCCTTCACATATACAAGATGTACATATATATAATATATGCGTTGCATATGACACTAATGAGCATCTGGCATGGAGACACTACCGGCTATCTTTCTCTTCTGGTACAGTATGATACAGATATACATATATTGATACATACTACCATTATGCTTGCAGCCTTCTATCATAAACGTCAAATAGGCATACATGTATCATAGGAATAACCTGTGCACATAACCCCCTTCATTGATCTCAACGCATCCTCTCCCTCCGACTGGGATGAATACCTGCAAAGTCAACGTCTTCATTGCCGGCAGTTTCAGTATCAGTATCATTGTTTCTCTTATTGCTGTTGTTGTTCTTCTTTGCTTCTTTCTCCTTCTTAGCATCGCGTTTCCGCTCGTCCTTGAGCTTCTGGTTCTTTGTGGTGATTTTCTCGGTGCGATATTCGGATTTTCCGCCCCCGCCGGCACTGGTGTTTGGTCAGATATATATACGTATATATATGCAAAGAAAAGGGTTTCGTGAACAAAACTCACGTCAACTCAACATTAATCCTCCTCGCCGGCGACGTCCCATCTTCAAACTTAGAATGGTGATACAACTTCAAACACGTCTTCATACGATCAAAGTGTTCGAATTCGATGAATCCAAAGCCTCGGCATTTGCTGGGATTACCCTTCTCCGTGGCTAGTCGGATTGATGCAGGGGGGTTTTTTGCAAAATGTCTTTGAACAGACTCGACGGTTGTGGTGAAAGGGAGGTTTCCTTTCGAGAACCCATGTTAGCAAGATAATGTCCATCTGCCCATGTGGTGTTCAATCGAAAAGAAAAGAAAAGACGTACCGAGGAATACAATGAATCTGGTGGGTTTCGATTTCCCTTGTGTCTTGTTGTTGATAGCGTTACTATCGGCGTTGGATTCTGCCTCTGCTTCTGCTTCGGCTTCGGGGTCCTTGTTGCTTGGTCCTTCTGCCGTCTCTTCGGGTCCTTTTTCTTCTTGCTTGGCCCGTTTATCTTTCTTCTTTTTGTCCTTCTTCTCTCTCTTGGCCTTCCCTTCTGATGACTCGGTGGTTGGTTCGGCTCCGTTCGTGACTGTTTGTCTGTCCACGTCCATTGCATCGGGGTTATCTTCCTGAGCCTGTTGACCGGTAGATGCGTCCTTGCTTTGCTCTTCTTCTACCGTATCCATTTTTTGCTCTTGCTCTTGCTCCTCCTCAGAATTGTGCTGCTGTTCCTTTTTCTCCTTTCGACCTTTTTTCTCCTTTTTCTCTTTCTTATCCTTCTTTTCTTTCTTTTCCCGTTTTTCTTCCTTCTCCTCTTTCTCTTCCTCCTTCTCCTTCTCCGTCTCCTCGTTCTTTGCCTTTTTCTCCTTCTTACCCTTCTTATCCTTCTTACCCTTATATTCCTCCTTCTCCGTTTCTTCTACCTCATTCTCCTCCTTCTTCTTCTTTTCCTCCTGTCCCTTCTCCTCCGCACCATCAACTTGCGCGGTATTCACTTCTTCGGACTCAACGTGCTTATCCCTCTTGGACTTTTTATCTCGCTTTCCCTTATCCCCTTTCTTTGTCTTCTTGCCCATAGGCTCGGTTTCGGTCTCAATGGTTTGTTCTGAAGGTTCATCGGCGAGCTTGCGCTTCCTATCTGCACCCATATTTGCGTTGATACGGCGATTTGGTTGAGTTATGGTTTGGAATCTCGAGTCTAAGGTCAACCCTTCTTTAGATAAGAAAGGAGAAAAAAAAATAGGGTATGAAAAGAAAATAAACCAGAAATATAACAAAAGTAGCTTTGGAGTACTGTTTTTGTTTCTTGAAGAAAAATTCCGGCAGTAAATGACAGTGAAGAAATAGCGTATTGACCAATAATAAGGTGTATCGTGCTCCGTACTCCATACATATGGGCATTCTAGTCCGTCTATTTATAAAGTTGGGCATTTCGGGGCCCGATGCCTCTGTAGTAGTGTAATTATCAACTATGTATTTTACAACCCCCGTGATCCTAATACACCAAGATACGAGCTGGTTTCACCCTCGACTCGTAACGCTCACGAAACTCCGTTCGAGTCAGCAACTGCAGCAACGGGAAATGGGTTTCCTTCATGTCGAATATCCCTCGCTTCTTTTTGTCGATATACGACCCGTCAATCACGACGCGTTCTAATTCGTTCAGCTTAAGGGTTCCTAAATCGACTCCCGATCATCCGTTAGAACGAAGTCCATCATAACATTTCTCGGTTTAGAGAGTTTCTAGTGGGATGTTGCGGACATAACATACCAGAAGTGACCAAATCGGAGATCCTTGCGGGTGTACCAACACCGATGCCGGTCCTGTCCAGTCGAACGTTTAGGAAAGTTGAAAAGAAGCAAGCAGGTTACTGGACACTGGTAATGTACATACCGAGCTCTGCGAAGAAACTGCTTGGCGTCTTCTATTTTTATATGCTTTGCGAACAGCTTCGCAACCGTGGAGTCTTTGTTTTGGAATGTTCGTAGGGCCCTATGACACATACGTTAGTACGTATGCATATGTACCATATAGGAGAAGATGCCACCACATACCTCACAAGTTCTGCTGCCCTAAGCGCAGCGGGGGATAATACTAGAGTATGCGGGCTGCCTTTCTCTTCTGACGACTTGGACAAGTCAGACCCCTTAGGACTGAAATCTCTTAAAAACGTTGGTAGTTGTTCCAGTGATCGTCGTGACTTGAAGGAGGACGTATCAAGAATTGCCGATTCTAGAGGAGACGCAGTTAGCCTATGCCTAAGTATCAATATCCCTCCTCTGCCCACACATCTATTTTCTCTCTCTCTTTTCCTCACTACTAACCTGGTATATTGAGGTCCTCCAACTCCACCGCCGTCAGGGCTTTATTAAGCCTCATAGTCCTCTGCGCGATATAGTCGGCCAGTAACCGGCTGTCCATTTTTCCAATTGACTCGTCAATACCATCCTCATGTTCCTCATCTTTGTGCTCCTGATCCTTGACATCTTGCTCCTCTTGTAGTCCATGCTTCTTGTTCTTCTTTGCCTTTTTCAATTTCCTCTTGCTAGGTTGAGCCGAAGTGTCATCATTGGTGTTATTATTGCCATTACCGGTGTTGTCGTTCGCTTCAGGCTTGGACGACGAATCTTCAGTGTGTCTCTTGCGCTTCTTGTCGAGCTTCGAAGACAATGTGGGCGGGTTCACTTGGTTTGCTTCGGCTTCGTTGGACATCCTTTCAATGCTTTTTATTGTTAGCTGGCTTAGATTCCTTTGGTAGATGTATAATATGTAATGTACGCAGGTTATTCTGGTTGCTTCTGATACTTTTTGAAAAAGTTCGGTCATCTGATCTTATCATATCATAGAGTTATCTTATCGATAAGCGCACAGACCGTCGTGGGAAACTTGCGTGTCGATCTATGTATGTCATGATACGTACGTAATACATAGTACGCGTTCCGTATCCGTAACCTGCGAAGGTACGTACATGTACGTACACGTTGCGTCGCCAGAATACAAAAAGTGACATCTCGTGCTTCAGAACATCGTCTTCTGVYGTATGAATATACGGAGGAACAGGTAGTGCAACGCTTGGCTCGGGTGCTGCTTATACGTTCCCTGGTAATGTCCTTTTCACTGCAATAGGCTTCTTATCTTCCAATGGCTACCCCTAAGCCGCGTGGCCGTCAGACGCCGCGCGATTCTCTGGTCTCCGAAGCAAGCACTCCGTTAGGAGACGTCACGGTCACTGCAGTAAGTATTGATGGCATAGTTCAGGAAAGGCGGATTAATTAATCAATTAAACAATGTATTTCTATAGCTTCGGCGTCTCCCGAGTCACCTCGTCACACCTAGTCGTCATGGCGTGAACACAAGCCCCTCTGAAGACAGACGGACACCACGTAGGGCGCCTGGTGCGCCTTCGACCCCTTACGGTCTTAGGGCTATGCAGCGCCGCACTGCCAATACTCCGGGACGTGACCGTAGGAAAAGCGGACGGGTTCAGAGAGAAACCACGTTCGACATTCTTAAAAACCTTGGGAGAGGTATGTATGGGAGTTGATGTTACGGAAGAAAGTACTATATAATAGCGAAAATGGGGACAAGCTTGCGCTGACAGCGTGGGAATTGATGTCCTGCTTCAATGTAACAGCATTGGCTCCTACGTCTCAACCAATACGTTCGTCACCTTCAGAGAAACCGGGGGGACCGCCTTCGGACGAGGAGAAGGGAGGTGAGGTTGATGAATTGGACGATGAACCAGAAGTCGAACGGCCGAGACTATCTTTGCCAATAGAGGCAGAAGTGGAGGAAGAAGAGGAGGGTAGTCCGCACATTCGTCCGCCCAGATTTTCACTGGCCATTGACGAAGACGAGGATTTCACCCTAAGATCTGTCGAGTATCCTCGCAGGGCAAGCGAAGAGAATGATCGGGCCAGACTTTCAATGATGAGCTACGGTGGTGGCAGGATAAGTGGGAATTTTGAGGGGCTGACAAGACTAGATGGTGAACCGGAAGGTGACTCCACAGGAGTCATACAGGAGGAAGATGATGATACCAGAGAAGACGGTGACGATACCATGGTCAGTCAAGGTGCCTTTGACAAAGGGTAAGTACGATTTGTGTCCCTCTCTGTTGACTCTTACTGTCGACTAATGTGACACCAAGGGGAGAGACGGAGGATCTTGGACGGTTTCATTTCGATTTCAACTTTCCTTCGCCCAAGCCCCCTAGTGTTGGGGAACCGGTCAACGAACCTATGCACGAAGAGGAAGGGTTTGAGCTAACTGCTCCGGGCGTACAACCGGATTTGGACGTTGCCAATCCTGTATCGTCCGACGATGTTACAGGTGAATTCGGACTGAATATAAACTCGTCCCCTCGGGTTGCTCGTAGCGAAAGCCCGAGAGTAGTTGGAGGGGGGCTGCTAGACGAGAACCACACCGAAACCAATGAGGGACAAACGAAAGTCTCACGACACGGCATTACTGTTCCGAAACTGCCAACTGGTGCGGTCCGAAAGCTAGCTACCCGATTTGCACGAGCAAGGGCCGGATCGAAGACCAAAATCAACAAGGACACCCTGAACGTAATTGAGCAAGCATCCTCATGGTTTTTTGAACAGATGAGTGAAGACTTGGCGGCGTATTCCAAGCACGCAGGGAGGAAGACTATCGACGAAAGTGATGCTATGACTTTGATGCGAAGGTGAGTGTTTCCGGTATAGTTCACATTGGACAAGAACTGAGAAGGAGGTTGACGGCCAAATAGACAACGTCATATCAATAACTCGGCCACCGTCTTTTCGCTTGCGCAGAAGCATCTGCCCAAGGAACTTCTGCAGGACATGAAATCGACCATGCCTTCGTGAACACAATAATTGTACCAATAATGACGACACAACATCTGAACGCCTTCGAACCAGTATGTACGTATGTGCATAATACTTATTATTCACACTCGCCTGCTTTGACGGACTCGGCGAATGCCTTCATTCGGTCGTTTCTGGATAATCGACCACAGCATAATCGATGTTGCGAGAGACAGACCGTACCTAGTTGAGGCCTTAGCAGGGAATTTTCATGAGGGAATGACCAGTGGCCATTCAACCAGCGCAGCTTCGTCCTGGAACAAACTTACCAGGTGAATATGTATTGAGTGTGATTGTTCCTCAGTTTGACTTCCGGCGCACGACCAATGGGCACACCATTGGCCTCTCTATTGTATGCCTCTACCATATCAGGCACTAATAGGAATTAGTATGTCGTGGGAGTCAACCATGCCGCCAAAGAAAATTGCGTACCCATTGTTTGATCAATCCAAATGGGCTGACTGCCCGTCAATTCGGCCATCTGACTAACATCAGGGAAGTAGAATTTCCCTTCCTCGGGCTGATTATCCGGCGTGAACATGTTCTTCTTCCAAGGTTCCCGTAGCATTCCCTCAATCGTTACCTCTCCACGTGGCAAACCCGCAGGCCTGTCTTTGGGGTCCTGTAGACTTTTCGGAATCCATCCTCTATTCACAAGCACGGTACTCTCACCACCATCTCGCTCAAGGGGCGTAACAACGGTGAACCCGTTCTTTCCCTCCCACGTCCGAGGACCAACCAGCATTTCCTGATCATGTCTAAGATAACCCGTGGCAGTGACACGACGGTGGTCGAAGTCTGGCACCGCGTCAGGATCGAGTCGAGGAGGAAGCGGAAGAGGGGGCTTGACGAGACGATCCTCATATTTGGCGATTAAATTCGTTTTCCAATCGAGACGCTTGATCTGCCAAGTACCCAAGGCGAAAGAAATGACGGGAATGAGAGCTGCAGTGCGTGATTATCCACGGTGGTTTCAATTAATATTGATGCATGCTCAATCGTATATACATATTGGCCAAATACTACATACCTAGTAATATCAGACCAGGACCATGCCTCTTACCGGCCCTGACTGTTTGCGACGGTCTATCCACTACCGAGACCCAACTGGGATCGTCTGCCATTTGACGATAACACCGGATTTGTTGGCTCGGGCGTCGCGCGTATATCGATCCAACGCGCGGGCTCCTAACGGCGCGCGACGGCGGGAGCCAGGCTCCGGGTGGAAGAGCCGAAAGAAATGACCGCATTACTGCCGACTTAAAGAATATCATATATGTACCGTGGTATATAAACGAGCAATTGAAGCCTTGAAGGTTGAACCGTTGAAGGTGGGTGTATCATAAGGAGGCGTGTAAGTAGATTTCCCCAGCCGAATGGTGCGGAAACTATCGCAGAAACTACATGCGTAGTGACATCATTCTCATGCCTATGTATGTAAAAACGCTAAGCCTATTTGGGAAGTCAGGCTAGCCTATTTAGGTATATACATAGAAGTTTCCCGACACGTTAATTCCTTATTTGGGCGGAGTACTGTATTACTAAACCCCAGGCACCCAGCCAATCAGAAACCAACCGGCATCCTTCGAGGCCCACTCTGTCGTACCGCCGAGCTTCGATCGACGACGACGACTATAAATTGCCGGTCGCTTCGCCTCTACTCTGTACATTACTCCGCGCCATATACTTGCGTTCTGTATCTTCACTTCGAAATACTACGACGACTTCATACTCTTTTACTACTAAAGACACCAGGCTACAGAACTAATACACATCATGCCTCGTCAACGCCGCGGTGCCGCCCCTACTCCCGCGCGCAGCGCTCCCGTCAGGCCGACTCCGGCCCCCGCTAAACCGGCCGCCGCTCCTCGCGCTCAACAACACCAGCCTATGTCCACTGCAGCTCAACCTTCTGCTCAGCAGCAGCATCATCAGCAACATCAGACTCCTCCGGCGCCATCTCCAGCGGCAGCCCAGCAAGGCTCCGGACCTGGTCTGTTCGGCCAGATGGCATCCACCGCTGCGTAAGTCTGCCAGCCGATTTGATTCCCATTCATCCTTCTCTCTCTCTCTCCCCCCAATTCAACACTCTTCCTATAATTCTTGTCCTCGCAAGAAAAATAAAATTGATTCATTAAACTAACCATTTTCCTTTTTACCGTTTAGTGGTGTAGCAGTCGGTTCCTCCATCGGCCACGCCATCGGAGGTCTCTTCAGCGGTGGTGGTTCGAGCGCTCCCGCCGAGTCCCAACAGACACAAGCCCCATCGGATGCACAGCCCATGGATAGCGGATTGTGGCAGGGGAGTACTTCGAATTACTCCGCGCAGTCTCCCCCCTGTGAGACGGACATCCGTAACTTCCGAAGCTGCATGGATGAAAACCGAGGGGATCTTACTATCTGCGGATGGTATATGGATCAGCTGGTACGTTGTTGTTATTGTGATCTTCATTGTGCTTGTCTTTGTGTGTATGTTGGTGAACTTGTGCTGACCTCTGCGAATCGTTTAATAGAAAGCTTGCCAGGCTGCTGCTAGGCAGTATTAATTTGGTTGGGACTGAGGACCTAGGATACGGAGAATTTAGTGTTGGAAGAATTATTTACAGCTTGTATGGCATGGCGATATCCCCAATTTCGACGTGACTTGAATAGTATACTACTACTTATAACTGCACATACAGTAACGTCCCTTAATATTGTACGTTGCAAATGTACAATTCGTATGCATATGTATGACAGTACGCTGTTGACGCACGTCGCATACATTTGTTGCATGTAATGAAGATCACTTGCGTTCCTCCTGCGGTCATTGATAGATTCAAATTCTGCGGCCTGCAAGTTGGTATCGCAGGAACCTCAGGAAGCACGTCGCCAAGCCAGAGATCTCCTAGGATTGATAGTTCAGTGAAGATATCGACTGGATAGCGGATTGGCCGGCCATGTACGAGAATTCAGTTTCCCTGCCGTCATCGGCTTCATAGTCTGTGGCTCTGCCGTCCTATGAACCCGTTGACTGCGCCGCTTTTCTTGCCTTCCGGGATTCCTTATTTTTCTGTATTCTCTCCTTTTCTTCCTTTGGTAGCTTCTGCTTTTCGACTTTTCTTTGCTTCTTTACGGCCTTTATGCTCTCTTTTTCTTCCTTGGCCTTCCGTTTAGGTTTCTCCGGTTGACCTGTCCGGCGACTCTGGGTATTATCTACAGCGGCTTTCTCTCCACTGCCAGAATAGCTATCACCATCGGGACCAGGACTTGGAATTGGTTGGTTGTGGATCGGTTCGGCAGAAACACTCTGTTGCGGTTCGCCGTCTTTCTTAGCTATAATCGACGCCTTAAGCTGCGCAACGGCCTTTTCTTTCGCTTCTTGCTCCGCACGTTCCAAGTCAATTCTATCATTTCCAGCCTTTAGATAGAGCAGAGCAGAGCCATCAGTTGACTGACCATATATGTAATTGTTTGCCGATGCAGAGTAGAGTACTTACAAGACCATGCTTAATGAAACGGCCAGCCGCTGCTTTGTCAAGAGTCATGTTGGGCTTCTCCGGTCCCGTTTCCAACGTTTTGATTTTATCGAAATACTGCTTTAGTCTGGTTAGTTCCCTGGAAATTGGATGGCTCTTGACATTGATCCCTTGGAGTCGTAAGTAGCCTGATATACAGAATCAGCAAATTGAACCGCCAAATCGAGAGAAGGCCGCGAAGATGATCGTACAAAAAAGAAGCGATTCCAAAGTGTATGTTGTCAAGACGTGGAGTTTTGCCTTGTCTAAGACGGGTAATTTGTTGGCCGTATAGGAAAGAGGATGTTCTTGAAGAGGCTTAATGGCCTCTTCGAGATCATCTACATTATCGTCCAGCCGTTCTAGCAGCGGATATAACTCTTCAGCCTCCATCATGGTCTCAGCTGTTGGGTTAGTTGAAACTTGAAGATATGTACGGAGTACGGAGAACATATGTACTCACTGACTGCGGCTTTGATTTTAGCGGGCGGTGAGGGTGTGAAGTCGGCGATAAGATATGCCGAGCTTATTAATACATTTTCATATCACGTGATATATATCGGACTCCAACTATCGGAGTGTACATGCAATAATAATATCTCGATTCTTTGTATATTGCCAGCGCGGATAACGTTCTTTTCCAGGCTTTGTGAGCTTACCGATAAATTCCCGGCTGAGCCTTTTTTTTTATTCGGAATTCTGCTGCGACGCGACACGACCTCTCGACGTTACGATTCCTCGGTCACTTTCAAAGTGTCGCATACGCTGGGTTGCCGTCCGCTGCTGCGGATTAGGCTTTCTGTATCATGCTTTCCGGTAAGGCTTAATGCTCGATGCTGGATTGCCAATCGATTTCTGTCAGGCGGGTCGAGTCGTCAGTCATGGATACAAGACCGAGATGAGTTAGGGGAAGAAGCCAGGGAGCATCGTCTGTCGGGGAGAATATATATTCTAGGGCTTGGGAACGTGGGAAATTTTGTTGCCCATTCGCTAGCTACGCGGCGACCTCGACCTCCCATAACCCTCATGCTACATAATTCCGACCTCTACCTATCATGGGTGGAGAGAAGAAGGCAGATATCCATTTTCTCGGATGGGTTGGATGATATCAAGTCAGGCTTCGATATCAATGTTAGGAGTAACGAAGCATGGTACTCTTTGCCGTATTCGACCGAAGGTGTAGAGCGAGAGGGAGACCACGACCTCAACGAGAGGCTTCTGAAGAAAGAAGCCGAGGAGGCATTAGCCGAGGCGGAGCAGGATGATGGGTACATAGAATGTCTAATTGTCACTTGCAAGGCAGCAGACACTGTGAGAGCTTTAACGACGGTCAAGCATCGTTTGAGACCCGAGTCGACTGTCCTACTCCTCCAAAATGGCATGGGAGTAATCGACGAGCTCAACAATGTGGTTTTTCCGGATCCGTCAAGACGCCCTAACTATATGTGTGGCGTTCTGAGCCATGGTCTAATGCGAAGGGCGCCATTCCAAGTAGCTCACACGGGAGTTGGGACGACGATTCTCAGCCCTTCTCCAAGCGGCAACGTAGCCGATGCAGCAAATTATGAAAGCGAAAATGAAAATGATTGGGCACCAACGACCAAATACCTGCTTCGCACGCTGACTCTGACGCCACCACTCGTTGCCGTCGCCGTGCCATCATCCGATCTTCTTCAATATCAACTCGAGAAACTAGCCATGAATTGTGTGATAAACCCATTAACGGCCATCCTGGACTGCCAAAATGGCGAGCCTCTCTACCACTTTAGCTCGTCCCGCGTCGCGCGATTGTTGCTTATTGAGATTTCTAATGTGATTTGTGCGCTACCGGAGTTGCAGGGAGTTCCTGGGATCGAGCATCGCTTCTCCACGGAGCGCTTGCGGCACATGACGGTGAAGGTGATGAGCAAAACTGCCCGGAACACTAGTTCTATGCTGCAGGATGTACGGGCGAGGAGAAATACCGAGATTGATTATCTGAATGGCTACGTCGTGCGAAGAGGCGAGGAACTCGGCATTAAATGCGCCCTGAACTATATGCTTATCCACTTGCTCACCACTAAGCGTGGCATCACTGCACAAAGGGAAAATGAAGCGATTCCCATTGTTCGACATTCCGAATTACCCTTATAAAGTTGGGGTCGTATTTCCGCTTGCACTTCCGAACATAGTTCTGTGGCAGCTGGGCTCTAACGCTAGTCTCTATACGACATATATTCCTATGTTCAATGTTCGTTTAAATATGTACAGTCGATATCATACTCCATCGATAGTTCATACAGACATACGTCCGGCGCTAGCAGTTTACCGCATCCAACGCTTGGTAACAAAGATGCTTGATTTGTCCCCAGCGCTTTAGCAGTATCTCGGCTTTGCCTTTGTCGTCATTTTCTAGGCTGGGTTTCAAAGTTAGAAGAGCTGTGACGACCGTGTCTGCCTCCCCGATATAAGCCCGTATCCATCCTTGGATGACGATTTTCGATTTCGCAGCATCAACGCCTCTCATCGATCGGCCCAGGACATAATTCCGCCAGTCTCTGCGCGTCATGTACTTCATGGCTGCAGCGATTTCGGTACGATAACAAACTCCGCTGGAGGTACATCGATAATTGCTGTGGCTTATGTATTAGTATTGACGGTTTATAGTCACGGGGGGGAGGAGCGCATGGGATTTGGAGAAATATAATTGTTTTCAAGTTATACATACCCATAATAATGGCATGACTTCAAATCTTCCCTGTCAGATGGACCGAGATTATGGAATACGATCCCGTCAAGGTATACGGCTTCTGAACTGTTCTCGTCAAGGAAGAACCCGTCTGGTTATACCAAGCTGTGTGAGTCTCATGAAGCGACCAGTGGCATAGTTTCGACAGAAATAGTGTCAACGGTTCTGGAAATGCTCATACATTCTGTGAGAAGAAAGTCGTTTGGATGAGAACCGTAGTTCATGAAAACTTCTTCTCCTTTCTCTGAGCGTCACGTTAGAAGACAGATTACTATAAAACGACAGTGATGAGAGTGGATGTATTATACAGCATTGACAAAGTACATCGACGTAGAACGAACGGGGTTGGCATAGGAAACCATACCGTAGGATTTAGCTGCTTGGAATATGTATTTGCTGCCGTCGAAGTTGACGTTGCACTTTTCAGAAGAGATAGTTAACTTGGTTCCTCAGACAAGAAGGGATTGGTTGTATCATGTCTCCAAACAAGATACTCACCGCGACATCAGAATGATTGAAATAATCTGCAAACGGCAACAAAGCCATAGCATCATTGGCATCCTCCGGTGGTTCTTCCCCCGGTGGTACGAAGTAAAAGCATCTCGTATTGACAACAAGCCAGTAATACGAAAAAGTGTTCCAATCAGTTTCCGGAAAGACAGCCGACACGCTATCCCAAGCATCCCGCAGTCTCTTTTCCTGCTGTGCCAATAGGTTCTGGTGGAATGATTCGTATTCCTGGTGCTCCCATTTCTGCATGCTGGATCCCTCGGAGCGTAGGGTGTTCCAGCGGCCAGAAATAGACGGCGGAAGTAAGACTGTTTGAAAGTCGTCTGCTTCATCACCGTCACCGTCACCGCGCTTTGAGTTCGAAACGCGCAGGTTCCGCGGCCAGAGGAGGGGCATGGTACTCTCAAAGTCTCTGCGGGTGGGCCAAGAGTTCATCCATAGCTCGTACTTTTGGAGGTCCTCTGGATCCCCGTGGGTGAAGAACGCAGCGAGAAGACCATGGACAGACATGTTCTCTGTGGATTGGAACTTGCGGACGAATGATGCAGGAATGGAATCGGTGGTGAGCATTGCTTGTAATGGAACGGTCACCATAATCTCATCCTCCTGATGTTGTACATCAGCATCAATACTTGACTATAATTGAAGCTCTTACATGTATGAAGACTTCTGCATCATGTACATACTTTGATATTGCGAGTAGCGATCATCCCCAGCCCACGCCCTGAGAACCGCGCCGGTGAAACTCCGCCGACTTCAACACCCTGTGAGAGGGCCCATTGGGTGAACTGCTCATGTTGCTTCCCAGGCCACCATGATGGATTCATCTTGAGAACAAAATACACTGACGAGGTCACTGTAGAGAGTTTCAAGCCACACATTACCGGATTCGTATATGTGGATTTTGATAACGATCGATCTTATCTCGATTTTAGACATCATCTAATCTTATCTTATCACCGTCTTCGTTACAGTGTCATGTGACTTACAAGTGACTTCATTTCTTTGTCCGCGTCGATTCCAACTGCTGGGTCTGCACTCCGTATGTCCGTATTCTCAAGGCCTTTGCCGTCTGACCATGTCCAAGAAGGCCTCGGACTCCTCTTCAGTTACAAAATGTTGGTGCTAGTAAGGCGCGGAGCAACTGGCAATTGCGCGTTGGCACACTCGCTGCGCACGTCGGCGCCTTTGGCTACCTCCTTACGAACTTTCTCAGTCCTCAATCGCCCGCCGCCTAACTATCCTGGTCATGTCCCATTGACCTTAACTGAACGCGGTGCTCTTGCAGTGGGATCTGCGCTGGGATCTCTTTTCAATCCGAGACGAGCAGGTAACGAGAAACCCTGCCCTCTTTATCCTGCAACATCAGGAATATCAGGAACATCAGGATCGTATGCGCTTTAACTGACATCCGATATCGGGCCGTAGATCTCATCGCGAACGTGGGCGAAGCTACGGCAACACCTTATTTCGTCTATCGACTTCGCAATGCCATGCTTTCAGACCCCACAGGTCGACGTATTCTCCGGGACCGTCCCCGTATAACATCCGATTCACTTAACCTCCCCTATCTCCGGTCTCTTCCCGAGAATACCGTCGGCCGCGCTTACACCACTTGGCTAGATCGGGAGGGCGTTTCCCCAGACACCCGAAGTAGCGTCAAGTATATCGATGACGAGGAGTGCGCATATGTCATGCAGAGATACAGGGAGTGTCACGATTTCTACCATGCAGTGACGGGTCTGCCTACTTATTTCGAGGGCGAAGTGGCTCTCAAAGCATTCGAGTTTCTCAATACGCTCATTCCTATGACGGGCTTGAGTGTTTTTGCCGCGGTGAGGTTGAAGCCGGCTCAGCAGGAACGGTTTTTTGCCTTGTATCTGCCGTGGGCTGTACGGAGTGGGCTTGCCAGTAAAGAGCTTGTTAATGTATATTGGGAGGAATTGTTCGAAAAGGATGTCAACGAGTTGCGACGGGAACTAGGAATTGAGCAACCACCTGATTTGAGAGTGATTCGGGCAATGATTAGGGAACAGAAGAAACGGGAACGGGAATCAACCCAAAAAAAGGGCTAGACTGTGTGTGCTCCCTGAAAGCTACGTCGCCCTTTTGTACGGTTTCAACGATGGGCTGGTTGTATGGCAAACTCCACTCCTTAGATATTTTAATTCCCTCCTTCTCTCTCCTCTCTCTGGTAGTATTGGCCTAAAACGTCTATTTAAGTTAGCCGATTTGATATTTTGAATCATATGTATCATAGTAGTAGTCAGAACCTGAGCAGTATATGAGTGACATAGATTTCAGAAAGGCGAAATCGTAAGCATTCTGGAATAGGAAAAAAACCTTTACAGATCCAACAAGTCATCATCGTCCAATCCGCCTTTACGGCGGTTGACTATGATTCTATGCGACTCTTCCTCCTTCCGTTGGTTCTCTGCAATCGCGTTCAATAGATCCTTGAGCTGCTCCTCCGTCACCTTCTGCCGTAACTGGCCCGTCTGCGCTAACATGATGAGCTTGTTTTCGATATCCGTTGCTCGGGACTCTTTAACGAGTCGGATTCGGCCTAATCGGTCGGCAGCTGCAGGGTCGAGGATTTGGTTTAATATTGCGCCGCGGCGTTCTAATGGTTAACCAGATGTGAGCATGCATACAACTCGTTCCGCACAATATCTGGCTAGAGGTCGGTGTGAGCTCTACCTTCAATCAACCTATGGAGGGTAAGCCGTTAATTAGTATGCATCTTTTCCTGGTAAGTAACGAACGGTCTAGCTCGTAACGCACTACGTATCGGTTCGAATAACTCACTTTCTCTTTTCCTCTTCGCCGTTTCCCCCAGCGCCTCCTCCTGCGCCTCCTTGCGGACCGCCCTGTTGCTGGAGTTGCGCGAGACGAGCTCGTCTAATCTGTGTCGAAGTTCAGTACATGTTTCTTTGAGTCTGACAGATCGGTGTCCATGCAAGCAGACGGTGCAGGTGTGATACTAACCTCTTCCAATTCTGGGTCAGCCATAATGAATGGATTTCCTCCTTGACTTATTATTTCTTTGTTGTATGTAGTTTGCAACTCGCGATGGAGAATTGGAGATGCTCCTCGAGCCCCACTCGCTAAGCGCCGAACCGATGGATACCTGAGGCTATGTATAGGTCACATGATGGTCATGTGATTCATCTTTATTCCTGGAACTTTTCTCGTTCAAAAACTTGTCGCTCTTCTTTTTTTAGATGCAAAGTGCAGCATCATTCTATCATATCCAAGCTGGTCAGGGACCGGCTATTATGGAGAAGCCATTTTCATCCCACTGGCGTCATAATAATTCACAAGCTGAGAATGTATTGATGCACCTCACCAGAGTCACCACTAAGAAAGCGCTTATGCATGCAGATCGACCCAGTTGCTGTCGGCAATGATTGGAGATTCTTTGAAGGATAAGAGTTGATATCACACTGGATACATCAATGCATGCAACATACTGAGCTCTGGCTCTCGAGAGATCTGAACCACAGAATAGGTTGTTCTTCTGCGGGAAGAATATATGCCTGGTTTTTAAGGCGTCAATCATGACTAAGCGGTGTTTCACCACCTGCTCCGGACGAGAGACATCACTTCTGACTTCTCTCCAATAATCCTCCATCTCACGCTCTCTACTTCCATCCTTTTCTTGGTTTTGTCTCTCATTTTCTCTCCGTTTTCCTTCGGCTCCATGATCTCTGTCCGGTTCCGTTAGGGCCAGTCTCTCCGGTTCTATATGCTATGCTGCATTGCTGCCTGCTTGCCGGAGACATCGCACGAAAATCGACCGTTTGTCGCATCTTAAAGTCGTTTGATTGCCATCTTTTGCGATCAGAAAGATATTATACGATCCTTTTAATCCATCTGTGATACCCGCTCGCCTTTTAATGCATATTACGTCCTCCATAATTGCTCGTTGTGTTTACGTATGAAGGTCAAGTACGGAGATAGCGGGTCCAGCGCCTCCGACAAAATGGCCGAGTATGCTTAGACTTGCATCTTGTTGTTTTCTCTTTGTCTTAATCAATCCCATACTGATTCTAGTTCCTCCCCAGTTTAATCGCATTCCATGCCTTTCCACATTCATTTCTTTCGCCACCAAGAATGGTCCGACGCTCAAGCAGCAACAGGTCAGCATCGCCCGAAAAGACAGTGACGAAAACTAGGTCGATAAATGATCTCTTTACTGCCTCCACAGACCGCCCCGTGCTTTGTTCCTCCTCGTCGAATCACCGAGAGCTTCCATCCGATGGCGACTTTAGCACCATAAGAGACCCAAGACTCTCTGGTTCTGGTAACGGGGATCTGTCGCTCACGTCATCAACGTCGCACCATCAGCACCCAGATCTGAGCAATGAGGTTACCGCTTTGAGCGCGAAATTGATCCAATCCGTTAATAACCAGACAACTCTCGATGACACCTTGGTTGCGACTCGACAAGCTCTAGATAATGCGCTTTTTAGAATACAGGCCCTTGAGCTGGAAAATGATAAATACCGAAGAGATATAACCAGTGAGGTTCTGGTTAGGAAAGCCGATGTGGACCAAGAAATACTCCGGTTGAAGGAGGCACTTGCCCAGGAGAAGGCTCAACGGTCTTTAGTCGAGCAGGGCAAAAAGACCATCGAGCAGGAACTTGAAGATCTCACGACCGCTCTCTTTGAGGAAGCAAATAAGGTAATTCTCAGTCCTTACGTATAATTCATTCTGAGTATGGTCTGACAAGCGATGCCATGCAGATGGTGGCGGCTGCCAAAATTGAACGTGATGCCGTCGAGAAGAAAAACGATCAGCTGCGCTCCCAAGTAAAGGATACGGAGCTGCTCCTCGCATCGCACCAAGACCAATTGTCGGAATTAAAATCTCTCATGCAGAATATGAGATTGGACAAGAATGTACCAGACGCTCGTCTATCTCCGAGTCCTTCTTTGACTGATGGACCTCAGCATACATCAGTTGTTACCAAGAGCATTGGCGAAACCGAGATTCCTCAGGGCGTTACTTCTGGTACCGACGAATTGCGCCCAGGCCCTTCTACTAGTTTCCCGCACCTGATTAAGACTGTGTGTCGGACTGACCTGCCCGCATACAGCGACTTCCGCGATCTCTTAATTCAGGCCAAGAGCTCAAAGCCTCCTAGCCGAGTTACTAGTGGATCTTATGCCGGAAGCGTTATGGGTTTTGCCGGTTTAACCAGTAGTTCTGGTGGAATCGGTTCGGCGTCTTCGTCACCTGCAAGGTCCCACTCTCACAATGAAAGTTTATCGTCGCAGCCGTCAGCAGGTTCGCATATTTCGTTGAGGGAAGCGCGCTTCTACAAACGCGTTGTCATGGAGGATATCGAGCCCACATTGCGACTCGACGCTTCCCCTGGAATTTCATGGCTCGCTCGCCGTACCGTTATGAGCTCCATTTGCGATGGTAGCCTTATAGTCGAACCAATGCCGTGTGTTTCCCACAAGTGGGCCTATCCATGTTCCCTCTGTGGTGAGCGCAGGGATGCCATCAACAATGAAAGAACACACCGCTTTCGGACTTCAGACAGCGAGTCAGCTCAACGATATCCTTTGTGCGTTTCTTGCGTGAAGAAGGTGCGGTCATGCTGTGAGTTTACTGGCTATCTCCGACTTATTTTAGAGGGCCATGTTCGCGTCGAGGACGTTCAAGAAGAAGAGGACGCGTGGGGGGAAACGGTCCGTCTGAGGGAGCGGATTTTTTGGTCTCGAGTTGGTGCAGGGGTCATTCCTGTCTTCCCGCAAGCAAGTATTATTAAAAGGTCAGACTTATTAACCACGGATGGCGCTCTGCGGAGCACGGATTCCTTTACACCGGGTCTTCATAGAGTCGATCAACACCAATTAAAACACGAAGAAGCTCTCAGTAAACCCCAGTCGGGTGACAACAAGCCTACTGTGGTTCCAGAGCCCTTTGCATCCATTAATTTGCAATCTTCAGCCAGGAAAGATGATTCCGAAAATGGCGTTTCCCACCGTGAAAGCCAAAAACCTACGTCTAGCGATTCCTCTGGCGACAGTGCAGAGAATTCGACGAATTCACCTTTTTCTTGCATCGACGAACAAGATCAAATATATATCGAAAAACCTCCTGTTGCCGAGAAGGTTGGGCCTATTGACCAAGGGACGTCTGCAGACGGCAATCGCGAAATACAGCCTAATTGCCAGGGGACGTCTGCAGACAGCAAGGATCCCGAAAATCGCGAAATACAGCCCAACTCGGGTGGTTAATCAATCCTTTGGGAGACTTACTCTTACTTCATAATGCTTCTCGGCCACCCATACGTGATCACGTCTGCGATACCTGTTGCATCCGAGCCTTCAGGAATGCTAATTGCTAACCCTATTCTTTCTTTCTATAACTCTTATTTGGTATCATATCTATCTTCTTGCTGCTGTGTTATATCAGAGCAGCACGCTTAATGTATTATTATGCCCCCTTACATGTTTCTTTGCTAATCTTGTATACATACGCCGTTCACAGCTTCTGTTTTCTAATTTCTCATATTATTATTCCAGTCGTTATGAAAGAGAATCACGCTGGATCGGGCATCCTACGCAACTATGCAACGCGTGGACGACCATTAATGTCGACCTTAATATTTGATTATTCTCACGGACACTTTTCATTCCAATTTCTTCTTTTCTTTTTTTTCTTTTGGGGGGAGGAATTGAATCAACCAGCTCAGTGCTTGCAAAAGAATCACTTCATCCGCATATACAATTTTCAAACTGTAGCGCTGGGATTTATGTTAGTCACAACCTAACAATTGACATACAAGTTGATCAATGGTACTATTCACGATTCGTTTGGCAGTGTAGGAGATCCAGCAAGAATTGACAAGCCCAACTATGTACTTGTAGACAACAAAGACAAAATATCCACAACATCTCCAGCAATACAATCCACCATCTCATAAACCTCAGCCTCGGACAAAACACCCCCCTCAACCCGGACGCCAAACCCAACAGAATCAGTCCTATCATCACGAGCAATATCTATATACACATTACCATCAGGCAAATAGGATGTATCCAGAACCGAGACGGAAGTCGAGTCTCCCGCATCCGCAAGCGGAGTCGAAGGGATAAAGTCCGTGGGGACGCCGACGTGGAGCGGTTGGAATAGGTGGTCGTCGCGATTAGGCTCTTCGAAAACAGACGACGAAGACTGAGACTGCTGCTGTTGTTGCGGCTTCTGCTGCGTCCATAGCAGATTCACCCAAGTGTTGAAAAGGGGCGACTTTGTATCCCTGGTGCTTGCCCAACGGAGTAAAATATCTCGTAGGAAGGTTTGCTCATACGGCACGCGATCAGCCAGAGAGGATTGGATCGAATGGGCCTTGGCGAGCAAATGGTCTCGATCATTATTTAGAGGAACGTCTCTGATAGTAAACGGCGTGACGTTCAGACATGGTCCGGACAGAAGTTCGATACCATCGAAAGGCGCAGATCGTCCGGTTTGGTACAAGCCGAAGGTCGGGCTTGTTGTCTCGGCCAGACGCGCCAGGTAGCGCGCGACAGCAAGTAAGACGACGTTCTGCATTCCAAGACCCGAGGTGCGACATGTACTCTCCATATGCGAGAGATTCTTGATTTTCTCCCAGACCCCGACAAAGAACTGGTGGGATGATGTCGTATGGCTACCTTTGAGAATCGTCGCAGGACTGGCCCCGACGGCAGATGTCCAATACTGGTCTTGATCGAGTTCACGTAGCGTCCGAAGGGACATATCAACAAATGACGGGAACTCCGGGTTTGTCTCTGGGGTTTTATCGTGGTACATTCGGGAAAGTTCTGAAATTAGCAGAGGCATCGTCCATGCATCATAGACAGCGTGATTCAACAAAATGACAATTCCGTCCTGGTCCTTAGCTTTCATCAAGCGAAGACGAACTGGAGGGACGGAGAGAGTCGATGGGTGCATTGCTTCTTCTTTCGCCTGTAACCTGGCTGCTTCCACGACTGGTTCAACGTAGTCAACCACCCTAAAAGAATAGGTATCTTCGGTTGCCTCTTTCAACACTACCTGCACCACGTTCGACGGAGACGTTGCCACGAAACAAGTCCTCAAAATAGGATGTCTTTGCCGAAGACGAAACCAGGCATTCCTAAGTCGGTCGGCGTCGATTCGTTCCCTAGACGAGTAACACCACGCAGGCTCAAACGTGGTTCGACCTGACTTGAGCCAGCTAGCTAGATGAAACGCCTGGCCACTCAAGCACGGAAGAATATACTCAACCGAGGCGCTTTCAAGTTGCAACCTCTCGAGAACAATCTGCCTCTCCCGTTCGTTGTCTGAGGTGATGGGTCCACGAGGCTGCATTTTCTCCCCTAGAGAGTTCTGAATACGTAGGCTGATTCCACGCAGAGTACTACCTTGCAGAATGTCAGCCACACCGGCCTTTAATCCCTTTGTACGACAAATCGCAGCAATTCGAATAGCCGAGAGTGAATCCAGGCCAATTCGAAAGATGCTTGTCTCCGGAGTTACGGTCTCCAACTTTACTCCAGCGGTCTCAGCCAGAATATGTCGAACGAGAGGCTCGTGAGCAGGCCCCTCGGATGCTTGAACAGTAGGCTCACGCGCACGCGGTCTGGGTAGTCGAAGAGGCAATGTCCCCAATCGTGCAGGTACCACCGTAGCGCACCTCGTTGGATGCTCAATAATGTCGCAGAATGCAGTCTCGAAGTCCGCTACAACTTTATCCAACGTTGCTTGTGTCAAATAGCTTCCCTTGCAAGTGGCTTGGACAACAATCCCAGCATCAGAGCAGTTAACCTCAAAATTAAGTTTATGCTCTGCTTCGGCTGCGAATCCTGGCGTCTCATAAGGCGTCAGGATATCCCGCTCACTAGAGTTCGAGTCCACACTCTTCTGAAACACAAAAAGTGTATCGAACAGCGAGGAAGATTGCAAACTGCCGGCCTGTCTCAACATGTTCTGAACTACCCTCAACGGTGCATGTTGATAAACTTGGGCATCGTTACTGATTTGCTGTAGTCGAGCAGCAATAGACTTGTTTGTCAAGAACTTTGGCTCGAAGGCAACTCTCTGAGCAACGCTGTTAAATAGGGGCCCCATAGTTCTCTCAGCTCCAGCTACCGGGAGCGAGCGTCCAGCCAAGACATGTCCAAAGACCACGTCCCTCCTTCCGGTCAGGCAAGCGAGTGTCTTCGCATAGGCAACCAGGGATGCAGTCTGCACGGTTATCTCAATTGCCTTGCACGTTTCGATAACCCTAGATGTCTCAATGCCGAGCCGCCGTTCGGCGACGAACATCTTATCAGCGCACTCAGTTGCGCTAATTGGGGGAATATCGACAACTTCGTATCCCAGTAACTGCTTGGACCAAAATTCACACGATTCATTCTGGTTACTGGGTATGTGCTGAACAACGTCCGAAAATTGAGGTCTTTTCGGTGGCTGTGCTCCTTTGCAAATCAATGCAAGGTCTTCAAATATGAACGGTGCCGAGACACCATCATACAATGCGTGATGCATGACAACAACGAGATATCTTCCGTCAGGACGGTTAACAAGCACAGCACGAAGTGGCGGGAACTCGAAATCTGACTCTTCCTGGAAGCGGAAGAGTCTAGAGATTTCGGTTACATCGACGTAAGACGACGAGCTTATTTCCGTCCACTCCAAATGGAGACATGTATGCACAGCACCAACCCAGGAAGACTGGAGCTCCGCGACGGAGTGGAACGATGTGCGCAATATGTCATTTTCCTTAACAACCTGCGAGAAAGCCCTCCTCAAAACCTCGGTATCAACAAAATCGGCAACTCGAACAATATGTGAATGCACGTAGACCTTCCCGGAGGAACCGAGTGTTTGCGTTAGCATTGCAGACTGCAAGGGGGTGCATTCAAACATTGCCGATATTGAATCTTTCGAATCAAGTAGGCGAATATCGAGCTTATAATCACGCAGGTTTCGCTTCTGCGGCGCGACTGGTGAAGCATCGCGCACTTCATGTTTCTTGGACATTTGCTCATCGATGCGACTGGCCAATGCTCCCACGCAGGGGAAACGCATTACACTTGAAGACAGCGTTGGAAGCCCTGAGTCACGTAGCTTTCGCGCGAACTGAATCGCCGTCACTGAGTCGATACCAAGCCCAAGAAAAGAGGCACCCTTGGAGACGTGCTCCAAATCCAGATTGCAAAATTCACTCACAAGTCTGCGGATCTTCGCCTCCGTAGTTGTCCAGGTATGTTCATCTTGTGCCAGCCTTGGGTAACTTAAATGGCGCATATTCGACTGATGCAGATTGAAATGTTTCAACGGTATATCCTCGCCAGCTACCATACTTGACAATATGACATCCATTTTCTCAAGGAACTCCTCCGAATTGTGGGAAGCTTCAAAAGTCAGCGTGGACTGGCAATGGGCGTAGACTTCGTCGTCGGCTTTGTTCGCCTCAATCTCAATGGCAAAAGGGTATTCTGCCGGCATCCTGCTGTCAAGTATTTTCCAGAGACCTTTGGTTCTGAACTGGGTGGATCGTATAAAAGAGAACAGACAATCGAATAAAGGCGCCTCGGACATTAGCCAACGCTGGATGTGCCTCAAGGGTGTATGCTGAAACTCAAGGGATCTGGCAGCAGATTGTTGAGTTGATTTAACAACCTCGTTGATAGTAGAGAGGTTTTCTGTGTTCAGGCGACCGGGTATAGTGGTGATGCAAGGCAAAAGCACTGACTCCGCGCCAGGAACAGAGACGGCTCTCCCGGAAAGCACGATACCGTAGGTAACATCACAGGAACCCACCGTATCTGCGAGCAAGAGGGCAAATACTGCTTGCACCAATGCAGGCACGGTCGTGTGAAGGCTTGCCGCAGAACGCTCTAGGTCCGAGTATCTACTTCTCAGTGTCCGCTGTACTGCCCGGGGATTTTCAATCAAACGAGGATCAGTCCGAAAAACTGTCGGCTGAAAATTGTCCAAGCAACGAACCCAATGCTGTTTTGACTTCTCAGGATCTTGGGAGTAAGCATGCTCCACGTATGCAGCGGGTGAGCCCCGTTCAAAGACTGGCTCGTTGGCATAGCAGGCTGCAACGTCATCCAGCAACATCGAGAGGGACTCACCATCATACAGCGAATGATGGATTGCGACACACAGAGCCAGAGGTTTGCTATTTTCATAGGACCTTGCCAGATAAAACCGCAGCGGCGGGACCGCAGATATCTCATCGATAATCTGCTGGGCAATACCATGCCATTGAGCCTCGAGCACTGCAACCGCCTCGTCGAGGCTATCAAAAGCATCTTCCTCCCACCTGATTTCATGTGCTTCCTTGGCGTACATAGCTTGTACAATTCCCCCTTCAAAGTTAGCGAAAGCAGTTCTTAGTATATCGTTTCGACTCGCGACGCTTTGCCAGGCACTTCTCAACCTGCCCACATCGACGGATTCGTTCAGTTGCAAGACAAGGCGATTGACATAGAGATTTCCACCCTCGCTATTGAGAGATCGAGCAACCAATCCTTCCTGCAAAGGTAGACATGGCCTAACTGCAGATACCGACGATAGATCAATGCCCGGTGGCGGATGTTCCCGAAATCTCAGCTCCAATTCATGCAATTTCTGTTTCACCTCTGGATTCGGCATGTGCTCATTCACCGGAGCCGAGTGCTTAGGTAGCCGAGCCAGTTGCTCAACGATTGGATTGCTGAGAACCGAAGCAACAGTAGCATCGTACCCAATGCTTCGGAGCTTAACCGAAAGACCTATAGCGCTCAAACTATCCAAGCCGATTTCAAATATGTTTGTCAAGTGCCCAATCGCTGAAGGATCCACCGAAGAAAAGTTACAAATCTCCCTAACCAGAGTTCCCTCGTCATCCGTCAATTGTCGGTCACTCACTGCAGGGGAAGTCCCAGGGGACGGGCTACTCTGTCCAAGAAGAGTAGGAAGGGGAATATCCGAGAACAAAGCCTGAAGTGCTTTAAGATTTGCTTTGGCAGAAATCGGTATTAGCGGGATAAAGGACACGGGTACGATAACTTCTGGCACCATAAACGCAGGCATTTTCTTCCTGCAAGCATCCTGGAGCTCCCTCCCCAACGTCACAAAATCGGAATGTAGGAAAGAAACCTGCTCACGCGGGGAGGGCTTCTTGCTACCCGAACGTGCGATAAACGAAACCAACTGACTCCGGGACAGGCTGGGGTGTTTCGCAACCATCGTGACGACTTGAATGGCAACAGTGGACGAGGCACGTATGACTTCGGAAACTTCCCCGAGCTCTAATCGCTGTCCCCGGATCTTGGTCTGGTCATCACCACGGCCGAGGTACTCGAAGACATCATCCGGCATCAGACGGCCAATATCGCCCGTTCGATACATTCTCTCACCGTGCGGTCCTGTCACGAATCCTTTCGCATCTGGCCTGTTGAGATAGCCCTTTGCCACAAGACTCCCTGAGAAACAAATCTCCCCCGTTTGTCCACGCAGTGCATATCTCAGGCTCTCGGGAATTAATACGTGGCCTACGCAGGCATTCAACGGTCGTCCTATATCTCTAACCGTGCTCTCTTTGCTGACGAGAGCAAAGGTACAACCGATAGTTGCTTCCGTTGGACCATATGCATTCACCAGAGCAAGACCAGGTGACGCACCCCATGTATCTAGAACTCTCTGCGAGATCTTCTCACCACCAACGGTGAGGAACTTCAACGCCTGGCAGCGGTACGGACTCACACTTGCTTGATCCAACAATGAAGGAACCAAGCTCGCATGTGTGATGGCCCACTTCGACAATGTCAACTCGAGGTCATCCAGTAGCATCATCCTCTGACCCGTCACTGTCGCCATTCCATGGCGCCAAGGGAAAAACATCTCTAAGAGATGTGGATCAAAAGCCTTGCTAGCCTGCGCCAAGTATCTACCTCTACCTCCAAGCTCCAGTGTAGCAGGTGCAACGCGACAGGCAAACTCGGAGATAGATTCAATGAAGGAAGAGAGGTTGCCTCGAGTGACCATGACACCTTTCGGCTTACCAGTTGAGCCTGATGTGTAGAGAAGGTAGGCAACATCATCTGGATCTGAGTAATAATGTCTGTTATCGCAGGGCATATCTTGTAGTGACTTCTGAAACTCGGCATCGTCAAAGCGAATAACTCGGCAAGTGCCAGAGGCGTTCGGAAATGTATCTGACAAGGTAGACTCTGTGAAGATCAAAGGGCAATCTCCATCTTCCACCAAAAACGCCTTCCGCTCATCAGGGAGGCCCTCATCAATCGGAAGATACGCGTTCCCGGATTTGAAAATACCGACGATGACGGGATAAGAAGCAAGGCTACGCTCAGAACAAAGCGCAATCATCCTATTCTTTAAGCCAAGTGTCGCGATGAAGGCAGCAACGCGGTTTGCTGCGGCGTTCAACGATCCATACGACATTGTCTGCTTGTCAATTCCATTTTTGCTTATAGAACTCGCCACCTCAACTGCAGTCCACTCCGGGTAATTATCGGCGTGATACTCAAGCCATTTGGTTGGGCTTGTCGAGAAAGAGTCCGTAACATTTTTGCTGGACAGCTGTTTCGAGACCGAGAGCAAATCTGTTGGAAGGTGAGAGGCGATATTTGCTACCTGTTCGTCCGGGTATGACAGCATCGTACTAACGAATGCGTCGTTTTGACGGAGATATAAGTCCAACTGGTCCGGGCTCATTACAGAGCTATTTGCAGATACTTCCATAAAAATAGCTCCGTTATTATCCTCGTAAGCATTGAAAGCCATAGGGTGTTCAACATGCAGACCAATCGGATCCTCCAGATCCGTCCAAAGGTTAGACACGGTAGGGTCATCGGTCTCGCTGGCGGAGTGAAAAGTAAACAGTCCAGGGTACAAAGATTGACCTTGCTGGCGACCAAGGATCCTGCGAACCTTTCGGGCGTGAACGTGGCGAAATTTTCGAGATTGAACAGAAACTCGATTCTGCTCGACCAACAGCTCTCGGACGGTTCCCATTAATTGAAACGGCACAGGGACGACTGAAATCAGAGGACCCAATGCTGATTCGAAATTAGCGTGCAGCATGCGATCGGACAGAGTCTCGCCAAATACAGCTGCGGGACATCCAAGGTAGCCGAGTGTGACGCATCCCCATGCAGTTCGGAGGAGAGAAGCGAGCGAAGAAACACCTAGCTTAGCGGATGCCGACTGCAATCCCTTAGACGTTTCGGTCAATCGCGAAGTCTTTGATATCAGCCTGCGTGCATTATCAGAATTAGGTCCAGCCCTTTTCCCTGTAAGATCCGGCCATGCTGGAACGTCCGAGTCGGAGAATTTTTCAAGTTCGGTCGTCCAGAAGTGATTAGTCGTTTCTGACACTTTTTCTGTCGGAAGGACGAGCGGTAAAACATCCCGTAGTTGTTGACGCTTTGGAATGCCAGTGTCGTACGCCAACCGCACATCGTTCAATAGTAAGGACATAGAAGGACCGTCATGAAGAGAGTGATGAATGGTGAGAACCATGATCCGTTCATTGCCCTTGTCGAAAACCGTAACAGCCCATGCCGGTAATTTAAAGTAACCTTTCTGACGTTCTGCCATCACAGCGTGTACCCGCCGTCTTAGCAAATTTCCGAAGTTTCCTTCCTCGCATCTGTAAGACTCCCAATCTACCTGCGAATTACGATAAATGAGTTGCAGGAAAGAAAGGTCCTGGCTGTCCGGGCTACCCCTGCCGGCGACTTCTGCAATAGGGATGAAGCCAATCCTCAGTGCGTCGTTGTATTGACAGGCAACCAGCCAGGCATCCCGAAGGCGCTGCAAGTCGACAGACTCATCAAGGGAGAAGAAGTGATTGCTCCAGTACATTTCGTAATTGCTCATTGTTTCGCTAAGGAGGCTCTCCTGGATGGGAGTTGCACGGGTCGTAAAGTAGTCGCCCTGGACCTTAGATGCAACCGCGGCGTGCCAACGTTTATCAAAATCGAGCAAGTCGAATTCATCCTGTGAGGACCCTTGCCGCGTCCAGGACGAAGAGAATAATGTGAGAAGGTCCTTGACAGTGGCACAATTGATAACATCCACAACTGAAAGTTTATAACCAGCTTCGTTGAGCTTGGATGCAAGCCGAACAGCACGGATGGAATCCACTCCCAAGCTCCCAAGTCTGGTGACAGGCGTAACGGCGGAGGAGGAAATACCCGTCATGAACGCGATGATGTCTATCAGTCTCCTGCCATCCTCGTTTTCGACCTCTGCACATGGAGACACATCATGAAGACCGACTTCAGGAATAAGCTTGCCCTCCCAATCCTCAATGTCAACAGTCGCATACGCTTGTTGAAGCGCACGGCGGTCAGTTTTGGCGGATTGCGTACGAGGAATGTGGGTAGCGACCAAATACACCGACGGAGTCATATGGCCTGGCAAAAGGGCATGGGCTTGTTCACTGGCAGCCCGAGCAATCTCAACAGCTGCATCGTTCGTGACCAGTAAGCCACCTGTCTCGGCAGGGCCTGCATTCGAAGCGCAAAGAAAAGCGACAATGACGTCCATCGGCCTGTCCGGCCGACTCAAAATGAGAGTCTCAACATTCTCCACAGACGGATGGCATCGACCCAGAGAGTAACTTATTTCACTCAACTCGACTCTAATTCCACCAAGTTTGACCTGATCATCCACGCGATGGAGGTACTCCAGAGAGCCGTCGGAGAGCATCCTCACAAGATCGCCGGTATAATATAATACCTGAGATACCTCATCATTCCAAATATACTTGGCCTTTGTCACGTCTTCCTGGTTGAGGTATCCAATGGAAAGCTGCGGACCACCCAGCGCTAGCTCACCGATAGCATTCTCCATGACAATCCTCCGGTCTCTTGTCACAAACGCCGACACCGTATCCAGAGGCCATCCAATGTTCGCGCTCTTGACGCACTTGTGCTCGTTACCAAACTCCCGCACCGTAGACACGATGGTCGCTTCTGCTGGACCGTAAGTATTAAACGCACGCATATCAGTGCCCCAGTCATCGGCGACAGGCCGTGTTAGCTTCTCGCCAATCATAGTAATGACTCTGAGTGTTTTGCAAGCCTCCCGCGGAATGCCTGCTGCGAATGCCGGAGTCAGATGCGCGTGTGTTGCTTGGGTAGCATTAGCAAGCCGAGGGAATGAACCGAGTAGTATTTCCCTGGTCGCAGAAATCAAAACACCACCCAAGCTCCAAGTGTAGAAAATATCTTGGATGGATACGTCAAACGAATACTGCGAGAACTGCAGGCATCGGACACTGCCACTAGGGACATCAGACGGAATCTCCTTCTCGAGCGACCTCATACACGACACACCGGCAGCGTGTGAGATTGGGACGCCTTTTGGCGCTCCAGTTGTACCGCTTGTCCAAATCAAGTAGGCCATAGCATTGGGGTCTGGTCTTACGAATTTATCACGTTCAATATTGGCGGTTCCATTAGGAAGACTGTCGGCAAAGGGTATTACATCGACCACTTGAACATTAGCCGGCACAGAGCCCTCAGGTTGCAAGCCATCCGCGCTTGAGACAAGGAGAATCCTCGACTTAGTCCGTGCAATCAGATCGTGGCGTCGCTGCGGAGGAGAGAAGGTATCAATGGGACACCAGGCAGCTCCTGCTTTTAGAATTCCTAGGATAGCAATATACATGGAAGGGCTTTTGTCAATACAAATCGGAATAGCCGAGTTCGTCGCTGCGCCGTATTTTCCAGCCAAGTGACTCGCAAGCACATCTGCCTTTGCATCGAGTTCAGCGTACGTCCAGGTGATGTTAGAGGAACTAGCGCCATTGTCAAGATCGCCCACATATATCAGTGCCGTATCTTCCGGGTATAGTCTTGCATGATTCTCAAACCGAGTATGTAGTAATTCTTTGTTATGAGGAATTTCTAGGTCAATTTTGGAGTTGGCGTTGGAAGACGATTTTAGTTCAATGGGCATACTAGACCAGGTACGCAGAAAGTCCTCTTCGGGATTCTCGAGCACGAAGGCCAACATTCGGCTCATTTGTTGAAGCATAGCGTGCGCTGAGTTAGGGTCAAAATAGGAATTATCAAACGTAGCCCGCAAAGTAAGAGATAGATCCTCGCCGGGTAATACCTCGATCATCACCGCAAAGTCATGTCCCATGGGCGGATGCTGCACCGCGTCCCAAAGATTGCTAGAATTCGAGCCAGCATTAAAGTCCTGGAATGCCAGAACCGTATCATATGGAAGCCGTCCGTCTGCCATTGTTAAGGATCCCAACCGTGGCTGAAGATATGGAAGAGCTGCTGCGTTAAGAGCTGTTAGATGCCGTGCGACAGACTTATTCGTCCAAGTACCCGAGGTCTTTGGCACTCGCTCAAGTGCGAGTCTGGTGGGCACTATGGTAAACGTTGGCCCAACACAAACTTCCGACTCGCTGTCAAACCGTCCTGATACCACGCTGCCCATTGTCACGTCTTGTTCAAGAGGCCCCGTGTAAGCCAAGAGGACGGAAGACCAAACTGCCTGAAGTACAGAAAGAGGCGTCGAGTTCATCTTCTTGCACGATGATTTTAAATTGGTGTAGCTTGTAAGGGCGGCGACATCCACAATGCCAGCGGCCCTTTCTGCGGGGGGCTGATAAGACGTAACAGATGGGAAAGGAGCAGGTGAAAGATGTTCGAGGTGTTTTGCCCAAAATTCCTCCGTGGCTGCATGGTTTGGCCGGAAGTGATTCTTGACAACATGTTCCAGCGACGTCCTCGGGCCTGGTTGTTTGCCGTAATAAACCGACGACACATCGTCAAGGAGAAGGTGCAATGAGCCACCATCAAACATACCATGAAACATGCTCAAGACCACAGCGGTATTACTGCCAGCATTAGCTATGGACAACTTCCATGGTTGTTCGCTTAGATCAATTGAGCTTTCAGCGCTTTGAATGGCTCGATCGACTGTAACTTCCGATGAGATTTTTGACATATCCAAGTTCTGCTGGAGTGAATTGTCCAAAATGCATTGTGCAAAGGGTGCCATGTCATCATCAACCCAGCAAAACACTGTCCGAAATGGATCGTAGCGCTCTATTGCAACATCCCATGCTCTTCTTAGGCGGTCAATATCTACACCAGATGCGATATGAAGTATAGTATGCAAGATATAGGGCCGATTAGAGGAAGACGAATGCGCAGAACTGCGAAAAAAGCTCGTTAGAATACCAGACTGCGTGGCTGTCGTAGGTAGCACTTTGAGAATCTGCTCTTGGCTGTATCCCAGTCTTTCAGCACAGCCTAAACGATTCCTGTCATCGAATGACAGCAAATCCTGTCGAAGTACGTCACTTGAATGTGCCCCCTGCGAAGCGCTTCCTGTGCCGTTGATACGTTGCGTATGGCGGCTCTGGCGACTTTTTAGTATCGTCGACGCCAGCACGTCGGGCGTTTCTGCACGAAGGATATCCGCAATATGAAGGCCTTCAATTGAGTTGTCCCTGAATTTCTGGAGCAACTTCATAGCTCCAAGACTGTCCATACCGAGCGAAGTTAAGCTTGTCCATGGAGAAATGACGGATAAATTGTCGCCCGTCGTTTCCGCAAGTAATTGAACGAGCTTATCCTGTAGTACTGAAAACTCGGAACTGCGCTCTGCAAGCACAGAATCATGTGCGCCATTCATATTCGTCAGTTCCGTTACAGAGAATGATGCTATCCCTGTACTTCCGCCTTGTTGCACTTCCGCTGTGATAGCTCTCCGGTCTACCTTACCAGAGGTGGATCGTGGTAGTAAGTCGAAAAAAGCATACACGGAGGGGCACATGTAGGAAGGAAGGCGGCTTTCGGCGATCTCGCGCAGATTTCGTGCTATATCCTGCTTTTCGGTTCCAACGCCGTCTGTCGGCCCTATGCACGCGACAATATATTCGCCCCCTTGCTGACCGGGTTCACGATTTGTCACTACGGCAACGACTTCCGTGACGGCGCTTTCCATCGCTAGTACAGATTCTATTTCTCCTAGTTCAACCCGGCGACCATTGATCTTGACCTGATCCGAAGTCAAACGACCTAAGAATTCGAGTATCAAACATCCGGCATCGTCCCAGACAATACGAGCCGCATCTCCAGTGCGATATAGATATCCATAATCGGAAGTATGGACGAATGAGCGGGAGGTCTCCTCTGGACGGTTCAAATACCCCTTGCTAATCTGTGGACCGCCAATAGCAAGCTCTCCGACAAGGCCTATCGGAACTGCCTGAATCTCGCGACTGCTCGGATCCAGCACAACTATAGAGCAGGTCGGGAGAGGTCTGCCAATTATGGAGCCACGGACGGAAGGCTTAACAGGTGCAAGAAATGTACAATTGATGGCTCCCTCTGTAGGGCCATAAGCATTGACCAGCGTGGTTGACGATCCCTCGGTAGCTTCCGAAGCCTCATTGACAACAGGCATTGCCGCAAATTTATTAATGACGGTGCGGTTCAATTTTTCTCCCATGACCCATAATGACTGCAGAGTGTTCAAGCGGGATGGTCGCAGTATAGCGGCCATGCTGGGAGTAGCCATCATGATCGTTGCTCTCGTTTCATTTATCGTAGCTTCAGGATTAGTCAAAGTCAGGCTACGCTCGGCGGAACAGAGTGTTGCCCCACTGCTTAGAGTAACAAATATCTCCATCAGGGATGGGTCAAACGTTGGCGACGCAAACTGGAACCAACGGAAGTCATCAACAGCAGAGCCGGGAAGCGGGATGGCGGCGATGTGTGACTGAATGGAGCAGGTCACCGCGGAATGGCTGATCTGAACACCTTTTGGCTTGCCAGTGGAACCACTGGTGAAGAGGATATAAGCAATCTGGTCTTCTTTGATTATCGGAGGTTCGAGAGAGCCATTGAGGGAGTTCACCCCTACTGGCCGACCATCACTAACTATATTCCATCCGGAAACGGTAGTAACGTCAATCCACGTGCACCGCCGCTCTTGATCACTGTGAGTGTCGTCGTGAAGCCATGTTATCGATGAAAGCTCTGGACCAATTCCCAATATGACAGGCGAGTCAATATCTCTAAGTATTTCCTTCAATCTGGCATCGGGTGCATCTCGCGGAATTGGACAAAAGGCATGACCAGCCTTCAATATACCAAGATATGAGATATAAAGCTCGGGAGACGTGGACATGTAAACCGGAACAATCCGCATACTATCTTTGCGTGGTTGGACCGTCGATAAAAATGTCCTCAGGTAGACTGCTAGATTCGTTGCCAATGCGTCGAGCGTTGCATAAGTCAGAATGCTATGGCTTGCCACGGTGGTGGAGGATGACAGCGAGTGCACAAAATCTATCGCAATCGCGTCAGGTTTTCTGCGAGCCCAATTCTCAAAGGAAGTGTGAAGAAGATACGACCCGAGTCGCTCTTCGTGTCTTTGCAGCGATTCGTAGTCTGAACTGGGAGGGGACCATTGAGGTGGAAAATTGAGTATTGAATATTCCGGAGAGTTTTCGATTGCTGCGGATGGCTCTAAGCGCAAACCCTCTGATGAATCGACTAGGCAAGCCGCCAGGAACTTCAACAGCTGGTTTGCCGCCGCGGGAGGGATCAGCCAGTGCGGGTAAAAAATATTTATCGTCAATAACCCGTCTTCGACACAGAAGCGAGCGCACACAGAAAACAACTGACAGAAGGTTAGTTTGTTTCGTACAGCTTCAACGGTCGTTCAAAACACGGACCTGGTCTTTGGCTTCAACCAGCCCGTCCACTTCACCATCTTCGGACGAGTCTAAATGTAATGAGAATTGAACCTCGTCTATCTTGTAGTGGTCGTAATCGACTTCTTTTGAATCAAATTGGCGCAAACTCTGCGATGGCTTCTGCGGAAATATCTCCTCTTCAGAGTGCGGCTTCGACAAGGATGCACAATATAAACAGCGCTCTGACTGCGATTGGAACGCGAAATCACCATGTCGCATAATCGCAAATGCAATATCATCCAAACCGGTGAACCGCGACACAAAATGCGCATAGCCCACTATAGCGTCACGCCCAACAGCATTTATATCTGAGCAGCATTCAAACCGCAATGATGGGGTATTCCGAATAGCATCTTTCGTTGAGCTCTCGACGGCATCGTGGTCGGTGGTATCCAAGGCAGGCACCTTGGTAATCGGTATGGGAGCATTAGACAAAGCGGTCTCGTCATCCGGTCGTAGCGATTCGTTAATATGCACATAGCTAAGAGGCTTCTCGCATTTTAGTTCGGTGTCTGCTGTCATGGTCTCGGCAGGGACTTGATTGGAGATGACAGACGGCCGAGGTTCTGTTTACTGATCTGCAGGAAACACGAAAAAGGCCGCGATAGGCGACGTTCAAGATACCAGAACGAGGCTGTCAAGAAGGGGAAGAACATTGAACAACGAAGTACAGTACATGAGGAGGATGGTATAGGCGAAACAGTCGACTTCGACTCATGATGATGCCGAAGTGGGACTGCGCGGGGTCCATCGGAGGAAATGTGAGCGGGATGATGTTGAGTAGGGTGGTAGCCTAGTGGGTGGTGACTGGTGGTACTGTAGCATCCTCGGGCTCCGCAAGGGCAGCACGATAATCCCTGCAAGGAAGACGTAGTTAAAAATAAAGCGCACGACGATTCTGATGAATTGAGACTTCTCAGCCCATACATACTGTTCCAATGTTGAATTGTGAGTTCTTTCAACTTGGTTGGTTGCGGCCTGAGGATCCTCAGAGCGGCACGTGATAGAATCTTATCGGGTCTGATAAGATTAGATGAAAGTCCGCAGGCTCTATGTAGTAGGCGGTCTGCATCTCTAGAGCCGGCAGAAAACTAGTATGATATCATAGTCTCAGATCTTGGTGAGTCAGGGCTTCTGATGGGAAC
>HG983408.1:5747-61065 GCA_900006255.1 Xeromyces bisporus
CCCCGTTGTACTTCCTTAACTTKTCTTTTTTTTGTKTTTTTTACTTTTYTTTTTTTTTTTTTTTTTTTTTTTTTTTTTTTTTTTTTTTTTTCTCTCGAACCGAGGAATAATCTGAACCACGTCCACAGCACACAGGCCGGGCTGGTGGTCGAACGGTTAGGCGTTTGACTTGGCATTCCGCTTGGTGCGTTCATCACCAGGTGGTCGTGGGTTCGAATCCCACCCGGCCCAACTTCCACGAATCTCTCCTAACAGAGTATCCATCCATCACAGGTTTTTCTCGTTTTTCCCTGTGATTATTCCTTATACGTAAGGAATAAACTAGGCAAATGCCGGATAGATCTTCCCCACCCCCTCTGGGAGGCACCTCCCCGCCGTATGCCACCATTGTTGAGCGAGTAGGCGTAAAACATTCTTATTATTATTATTATTATTATTATTATTATTATTATTATCAGCACACAGGCCGCAAAAGGCGAGGTCTACATAAAATGGCGGCCTGGTGGTCTTTGGTGCGAACATCACCTGGTGGTCGTGGGTTCGAATCCCAGGTTTCCACGAATCAGAGTATATCCATCGTNAGGGTTCTCCTCCCAGTACTTGCGGTTCCCTACGCGAAAAGTCAGGCGGATGCCGGATAGATCTTCCCCACCCCTCGGAAGCACCTCCCCGCCGTATGCCACAAATTGTTGAGCGAGTAGGCGTAAACCTTTAACCCTCCTTATTAGAACCAAAGGTGCTCGTCCAGCCGCTCAAGAGTCAACTCCAACCCCCGCAGAGCATAAGGAGGGCCGAGGCGATGTACCGTGTACCTAATATCATACTGCCGGTTTTGCTATCAGCAACTGACATGTTGAACGTTCTTCCCCCGAGGACTGCTTTCTATAATAGTCAGTCTCTGACCAGCTTCCCGAGCTGAATAGTGAACGATCGCCATCATATAAAGATCACCGTCACAGTCACAGCGGTATGGATAATCCCAATTGGTTGATGTGTAGGTAACCTGGTGAGCCTTGCCTCATTAGCCCTATGGTTGGCCTTGCCTCATTAGTATGGTGGCCCTTGCCTCAGTAATATGGTCTTGCCTCGTTAATATGACGGCCCTTGCCTCATTAATACCTTGGAGTCTGTGATTGACGGTGATCTTTTTGTGATGGCGATCGTTCGCTTTTCAACTCCGAATCCCACGGTTACCAGATCGATTACCAGACTGACTCGATTGCCCTGGACACCGCGAGAGACAAAGATTCAATAGCACATGCCACAGAGTATAGAAGCTTGCTTCAGTGGCAATGCAAGCCGACCGCTCGTCTCATAATGACACCTCTGTGACTACGAGGTCGTCCTGGTCCGGCTTGGGAGGCGCTGATGGCCGGACCATAATTCCATCGGGGATTAGGGTTTATATATTGGGCCGACGCTGACCAGGAAAGGCCATGAACAACCTGCTTTTGACACAACCGCCATGTGCCGTGTCTACTGTGCTGGTACTGAAGTATGACAGCCAAGCAGCTTATTTCGAAGTGCAAGTCGTTGCTCAAGAAGCACCCGAAGCCGGATCCCAAGGAGGTGGAGATACACTCGTGGAATGGCCCCAAAGACCCTGAACATCCGTGAGTGCGAACTCAGTTCTATACGCGTTACAATGCTATAGTTTCATACAGCACGATGATGATACTAACTCGCGTTCTCTGACAGGGCCAACTTCAGCTTCACCTACAAATGGATTCTCACCATCACCGTGTGTATCCTGTATGCTACATATGTTTCTTCTCGTCCATGGCTGAAGACGGCAGTCGCTAAATCTTGTCTTGACAACAGTTCAGTGTTGGTGGGGATTCCTGCCGGAGCCTATGGATCTGGCAGTCAACACTTGTCACATCGGTTCCATGTTCAAACAATGCCGTTCGATCACACCTATTGGGCCACAACTTCTTGGAATGTGGGTGCCGCTTTCTGGCCTTTGGTTTTCGTGCCGATGACAGAAATGTCCGGCCGCATGCCGGGGTACTTCATTTCCTACATCCTTCTTATAATTTCCTTTTTCCCTTGTGCCTTTGGAAGGAACTTTGCGACCCTTATAGTTGTGCGGTTCTTTGGCGGTGGTGCATCGTCAGTTGTGATCAACCTCGTGGGCGGCAGCGTCACCGATGTCTGGGTTACCCCGAAGGAACGGTGCTTACCGATGTCGATCTTTGGCCTGGCCAGTGTCATTGGCATTTCGTTGGGCCCCTTTGTTGGGTCCTGCATTCAGGCCATTATGTACTCAGGTATCGTGTCATCGACGCCGACAGAAGGAAGAGAAACTAGGGGCAGGTTTCTGAAAGGTTACGGGTGGAAGTAGGGTTAGGGTTCCGAGTTGAAAGGCACCGATAGCCAGTTATCGTCTGACTCGACCTATATGAGTATGTAGTAGGACAAATGTCGGTCCAGTGCGGTGTACCTATAGGTCAAATGTCACAGCGTCACGAGCATCCTGCATGGTTTGATAAACCGAACCGATAGGGGAATTCGGGGAAGTCATACATAGTGTGATACTGTTGAATTTCTGACGACAAAGAATGGGGAAGGCGAGAAGGCGAAGCGGTTTACGGACGGATGCTTTCTCTCGAGGAAGGGAAAAGAAAATCACTTATTTTGGACTTGTTGAATTTTTGTCAATTTAGGGTATACTATTTTTGGAGTTGCCAATTTAGGGGTTTGCCGATTCTTAGACATTCCCAAATGGGACTTTCAAAAACAAAACCTATCATAGCCAACCTCAACAACCGAAGCACATCTACAACGACTGTTCCCCGAGTATGATCTGCCAGCCTTACCCGACAAATTGGCAAGTGCATCGACGAATAGACAAACCAAGATATACACACAACAACCAAGCCCCAATTCACCACTCACTCACTTCACTCATCCCCCTCCCAAACCTCCACCTTCCCCCCCTTCCCAGCCCAATCCAACCAACTCCCCTCATAAACCCCCACTCTCTCCGGATCATACCCAGCCTGCACAGCCAACTGCGCTGCCGCCTTCGCTCTCGGCCCAGCCTTACAATAAAACACCACCGGCGCCGACGAAACCTCCTCCGCAACACCGGGCTTGGGATACCCGAACCTCGTCTCGAACTCCTCGGGGCTTAGGAACAGCGCGTCCGGTTGCGAGGCGAGCGGCATCGCAGACGCACCGGGGATTATCCCCGTCGACGAGAGCTCGGCGGGTTCTCGGACGTCGACTAGGATTGGCGCGTGGCTCGGGGAGGTGGAGGGTTGGGTGGGGTCTTGGGGGAGGGAGGAGTTTATCTGTTTTTTGGTTGAATTGTTAGTGATTGTGATTGCGCTTGTGCTTGCGTCTTAGTCGGATGTACATGTACAAGGCAAGGTGAAGTAGTCTATTGGCGATTTATGTACTCACGTCTTCGAATTTCCAGAGCTTTAGGGTTGGTTTCTCGTCGCTTTTGTTGCTTTGGTGTCGTACCGGGATTGTCTGCGGGTACGTCGGTGTTCTAACGGCGAATTGACAAGGTCTCGAGCCCCTCGCGAGTCCGGTGCTAATTCGACTAAAGCTCGCCGTCGTCTTGAGGCCTCTTGAGAATTGGTTGTTGTAGGCGCATCGTAGGACCGTCGGGGTTGAGGTTTTGGTGCTGCGGGTTGCGAGGGTGATGAGGGGTCTCGGGGATAGTGAAAGAGACATGGTTCTATCTGTTGTGTCGTTTGTGTCGTTTTGATTTGAATTGAAGGATAATTGGAGGACTGCAAGTATAGGTTGGTTAGGGTAGTGGTCGTCGAGTTGGTCGAGGTTGGTCGAGTCGGTTTATGTTGTGTTGTGGTGATGTCAGTTGCTGTTCACCGCCTGCTTAGTACGGGGAAACTAACGTTTAATTGTCATTGGCCGATCTGTACACTTGCCCCACCGCTATCAACATCCGTTATTCCTCGGGCCATAGTTTATTCGAGCATCCTCTGTCTGTTTGACATTCACTTCTTTCGCAAAGCAACAACACTAACAGATCGAGAATACGAACCTCGTCATGTGGAACTTGCAAGCCCTATACAGCTATAATCAACATTCCAGTGTTTACTGTATCGGTCAGAAGAATGAGCCTTGGTGGACACCGGAACTCGAACTGTTCAGCATTTCGCGAACATAGAGACCTAATTACTATTATAATATGCATATGTAACAACTGAAATACCGCCGAATAAAAAAGAAATAAAAAGGCATGTCATCCCAGACGACTCCCTTCACACTGTACAAGACCAACGTGGTTAGGATCCCCGGGACAAGACATACGTATACACTTTTAAAAAACCCTCTGCAAGCTGTACAAGTGCCAACAAGCCCTCGGACATATACTGTTGCCGTAAACCAGAGAATATAAATGAAACTCAAAGACAAAAGTCATTGAATAATGCATGAAATCATAACGGAGAACAGCTCTTGCAAGCTATTCTATCCCAGGATTAAAACGCGAGTTCTGGTGGAATAGCGGTGGTGATTCCTGTTTTGTTTGCATCGTGTCGGTTTCTGAGGAGGTCGTGTCGTGGGATTGCCGCTGAATTAAATTACCGGTTGACCATGGTCCAGGTATACTACCGAAGAGAGGAGAAAGAATGAAAGAGACGGAGGCTTATGCGCGAGGGCGGAATGTAAGATAGCAGTCATCCTATCAAATATTGTTAGCATACGCGACAAACCTCACCAAACCAAAGCATAAGCGCGACGTACTTGAGGGAAGATAGTAGCAAACACCTTAATGTCTTCCGATTGGGGTGTTGGTGCGTGCTCCCAGTCCAACTCCATACTGGCCTTCCCAACCATCGCCATTAAATTTAACTGAGCATAGTGCTGGCCCAGGCAGTAATGAGGCCCGGTGCCGAATACCAGCCAGTTTCTAGAACTCTTTTCGGCAGTACCAGTGATCCAACGGTCTGGATCAAAGGAGTCGGGGTTGGGATATGCGTCTTCATCGTGAGTGGATGGCCAGACTGAAGGAACAACCATGGAACCTTTCGACAGAGTGACCTTGTCATTGACGGGAAAATCTCTCTTCACCATATAAGGAACCATAATGACCGGCGGACGGTAGCGAAGCGTCTCCTTGACAACGGCGCGGGTATAGGTCATGCCATCAAGCAGGTCCATCGACAGGCGCACGTTGGGGTCACCGTTGCGAAGACGTAGATTCTCCTCACGTAGCTTATCCAAGACATCAGGACGGTCGGCCATAAGCTGGAACAACCACGTGCAAGCAGAACTGGTTGCATCTTGGGAAGCGAATAGAAATGTGAAAATTGTCTGGGCAATCTCAAAATCGGAAAAGTCACGAATGACCTGCGTGGGCTTTTCGTTATCATCAACGGGAATGCCCTGAGCGAGTTTCTCCCGGTACTTGGCCGATTGTTGCTGTCCCTTAATCCAAGCGTCCATAATACAGCTCACTTCGCCGCCAGCAGCCATGCGCGCCTTGCTCTTGGCAGCGCACTTGGAGAACTCATCCAGCACCATGTCCGCTGCCTTCTTTCCGTACCAGGTCTTGGTATAAGGGATGATGATTGGGAAATTGACCAATTCGAGAGCAGCCGTGATATGGTAGTAGTCGTCCGAAATTTGTTTGATGACCGAGTCTGGCATGTAGTGACCGACAAAGGTTCGGCAGGAGACAGCGCACATGAGTTCGCGAAAATCATGCATCCAGGGAGCCGGCTGGTAATTGTGGGACGCGGACTTTTGGAGAAACTTTTCGAGATAGGTGTCGTAAACCTCTTCCATACGGGGAAGGTAGCAGGAGAGAGCGGAGCGTGTGAAAAGACCATTTAACCCCTTGCGATAGTCGACATGCTCCTTGCCATCCAAGAACACCCAGTTATTTTTACCAAGGAGCTTATGCGCAACATCCACCACACACGGCTTGACATAGGCGGGCGAATTGAAAATTTTCCGAGACATGTCGCGCGTAGACGAGATAACCACGAACCTGGTTCGTGACAAATGATGACGATCAGAGGCTTGGCCCAGGAGGACTGTAGAAGATAATTCCAGAAACCCAAGTCCACTTACTTGTGGAAGACGGAGACACAACTGAGCTCGCCGCTGTCCCATTTTGCTTTGTATTCGTGGAATTTGGGGTTGACGGATTGGAGGAATGGCCCCATGAAGGGAATTTTCCATGCTGGACCAACAATGACACCTTTAAGATAGTAGTACTTTACTATATGGCATTAGCGATTGGACTGACCAATTGGAATTGTCTTTTTTCCTTCTAGATAAAAGGAGGAAAACACTCACATTGATCGTAAATAACCGCGGCGACAAGTAGCGTTAGACACGCCTTCCAGAAGGTCATGCCCTCAAGAAGCGACGCGACAACACCAGACCGTTGAGAGAGATTGGGGAGAACATTGGCATCAGCCGAAGGGGAAACAAAGCTCCCCGTGACGTTGACCATGGTGGACGTGGCAAGATCTCACTTTTTTCCCTTTCTTTTTCTTCTCCTTATCAATCAGTCAGAATTTGCAGAAGACGTTGAATTGGGGGCGAGAAGGGGCGGGATGAGGACACGCGACTGGCAGGGAGGGCGAGGAAATCGCAACACTTAAATAAGAGCTATAGCCAGACCGGCTTCAGATCTCACAGTGTTACGCGGGGCTTACAACGGTGGCCAACAGAATTTCCAATCCCTGCGCTATACAAAAAGGCAAGAGGACAAAGAGCGAGCGACTCGGAATTGAGCAAAAGGAGAAATGACCCAAAACGATCGGCGCCTCCATACATTATTATTAATGACATGACAGTTCGGATGTTGCAATTCCGACGGCAACGAAGGAGACATAGTTATCTTTTTTTGTGTAGGGTCTGTCCAGTATAAAAAGGAAGAAAGAGTCAAGGACTGGAAGTTGTGTATGTGTATATATGTACGCAGTTGACAGTGAGAAAAGAGCCTCCAAACCGTTGATCATTTATTCTATCATAGCTCCAGATTATAAGTCACGGGTATTTAAAAAAAGGTAAACGTCAAACTTTAAAAAAACAAAAAAATAAACCTTTAGATGGGTCAAAAACCTGTCAATATGATGTATGACGACGATAGTTATAGTGGTGGTGGTGGTGTTGGAGGTGTGGATTGTCCCGACATCATCTCTATGTATGGCTATAAGGCTGACTGATGAGTCAACCGGGACTGACAGCTGTCATAAGTGAGCTATCATAACTCCCCCGTCCTTTTTTTCTTTCTTTTATTTCCCAAATCCGAACCATCCTCGGCGTCCTCCTCCTTTCTTCGATGACGATGATGTCTCTGCTTCTCCTTGACTGTCACGCGAAGCAGCCTTCTCGTCGCGAGGATAGTCAATGTAGTTCCACGCCACATCCAGGTATAGCGGCTTCACGGGAATCGGCTTCATCTGAGGTGGATACGGAACCAATTTACTCAGATCTAATCCACCTCCTGCATACTCATGCAGTCTCTCGATGAATGGTGTTTGGTTCGCTGTTTCGGACGATGTCTCTTCGACGGAGAGCTTCTCTAGTGTCACCAGTCCCTGATACCTCGCCACCAATCCTTGTAGAACGGATCCAAGCACTTGGGTTTGTTGGCGCGAGACATCCAACCTCGGTGGGCTTCCGGCATTAATTGTCGACTGCACAGATTTGGAAGAAGTTTCTGTGAGACTCAATGCCTGAGAGTAGAGTGCAAGAGCTTCCTTCGATTTTCCAAGGAAGCCGTGAGATCTTCCAATAGCAAGACATCTGTACGTTATCAGGTTAGAGAATCCATCAATGAAAGTGCAGACTGACTCCAAAATCGCCACATACCTTAAGGCCCTAAAATAGCAGCGTATTCCTTCCAGCTCTTGAACAAAGCTAGTATCTGCTGCCACTCCTGGAAGTTCTAGAATTAGATCCACGCTCTGCAAGGTCGAGTCATAGAGTGCGACTCTTTCGCGTAGCTTTGCTAATCTCTTTCCATTCGGTTCGCCGCGCCTAGATATTTTCGTCTGCTCCGAGTCGAACGAAATTCCGTCTTGAGGACCACACAGGATCCGATTGCGCCCTACTCTCCATCCGACCAGAGCGTAATGGACAGCTGTGCGAGTGACCTGTAGAGCCTGCATTCGTTTATCACCAGAGTCTACACCCTCACTAGCAAGATCATCAATGGCGGACCTGGTGGCATCAACGGCATCTTGACTGGAACTAATAACACTATCGTAAGCCGCTGCCTTGTCCTTTATCGAGGCGGAACTTCCTGCAGGCTCCGCGAGCCACGACGTAAGACCAGACTCTGCGGTAGATGTTGCCGCAATCGCAGTAGCAATTGAAGCATCCTCCAGAGGCACTGTCCGTGACCTCCATGTGACACTCTCCGGAAGCTGCTGCACACCCCCGTCAACAGTTCGTTTCCCAGATGTTTCCGTCGTGAGACAGCCCGGGTCGGCTTTCTCGACCTCAGATCGGAGTTCTGTGTCCGATGGAAAAAGCTCAATGGCCAGAGTCGGGAGAGGCTTTGAACGAGGGAGTCGCAATTGATAGGCCGCATAGCGAAGACTAGGGTCTATGGTGCCAGAAAGGAGTTCTCGAAATGCGTCTTTCTTGACGGATTGACCCAGTGCCGTGTAAATCACCCTTGCAACAGAGTAGTTTCGAAGACAAGCTTCCCATCTCTGCTTTTCCAGCCAAAGCGCCCCGGAAAGCGATGCATAGTATGCTTGGGCTTCGAGAAGGTCGGTTTCGCTGGCGTTCGAAGTTGGTCGGTCTCGTAAAACGTTGACAAGTAGTCCCGCGTAGCCAGTTGCTTTTGTAAGTCGCGAGATAATATGGCGTCTAGCAGCACCAGTAATTCCTTTTCCTGAGGGATCCGCCGCGCGTGTTGACTTCATATGCATTGCGTGGGCCCATGCCCTCTCCGAGCTAAGGAGCAAGGCGAGAGCGTACCTTGAAGACAAACATATGCATCAGCATACCAAGCGTTTTAAGAGACAAAGAGACAAAGGCCCCCAAAAAGAGCAAAAGAGCCATACCCGACATCTCTCCCAACATCCTCTGCTGTGACAGGAGATTTGGGTGTATACTTGCGGCCTTTAGGTGTAGTTTGACCGAGTCTCCTGCGAAATTTGAGCAACCTGCGCGACGCCTGGGCGCGGTAAGTATTGTAGTCCCCAACGAGGAAAGCCTCTTCCCTCTGAGAGTATACAAAATCCGTTATATCCATGACGATTCGAGAATCCAAAGCTTAGTAGTAGTATAGTAGTATCTTGATTGGGTGGTGACAAGGAACCGGTTGGTTGTTGATGTTTCGAAGGTCACTGACCAAGCTCTCGGTTAAACAAAAATCCGGCTGGGCTCTTTGGCCGCCAGATCTTTCCGGTCCTTTTCCTCTCCTACCAATAAAGGCAGCAATTCACTGGATTTCTTCCTATTTCTGTACAGTCACGATACTCGATTTAATTTTCTGAAGCAGAGGAACCTCATCCCCAAGACGATTTGCATTCCTCGCCCGTCAAATTTGCACTTCGATCAAACGTCACCCGCACCGACCTGACCGGCCCCTTCCACTGCGGCGCGAACTGAGAAAGCCAATCTGTTCCAGTGCAGTATTGAGCAATTAAGAGGATATGTTACACGCTCTAATTGGTCTTCGGTGACTTCGGGTTTTCTATTGAGACATATCGGGGTAATGCTGGAACGAGCTGCAGGATGCCTTGAGAACGCAGGTCGGCGTTTTTTCCGAGATCCCAATGGCGCCGCCGCTCGAAGACGGGGATCATCCTCTTCTCGTTTCTGGCAGCATGGTGTCATCGATTTTGAATTACCCAATTGGCTTCTCGCCCTTTTGCCAGCGTCGGATCAGCGCGGGTTGCAGTCGTCCTCAAATGCGTCGAGCGTGGGTAGAGTTTCCAACCATGCGCGGATTCCATTCCTTGATTTCCTATATCCTCCGGAGGCACACCGATATGCGGCCTCATGCTTTATACGTCAACCGAGGAGAGTCGTTCCAAGACGGCGAAAGAGATCTTTTCCGTGTTTCAAGAGGTCGTACACGTCAGATGCGACTAGTCCGTCCAAGACCGTTGAAAATGACAGTATCGAGCCGGCGTGGTCTGCTGATAGACCGCCAATGGTGAATCCGAAGCGCGCAAAAGCTATCCTAGCTTCGTTAATAAACGAAGGGAAACAGAAAGACTACGCCAGAGCTTGGGATCTCTACGAAGCAGCAGGCCATCCTTCCGATATGAAATCAGCTCTTCTTTCGTACTTGAGCAATTCCGAGGGACTGTCTGATGAGAAGAGAGTTGCATATCTGTTCAAAGACATCCCGGAGGAAAGTCGTTCCGCGGAGGATTATCTTCATGCGGCGAAATCTCGATTGCTTGCTCTCAACGATTCATCGCAGGCGAAGAGAATATGCCAGGAGGCTCTCGACAAGGATGCTGGACTTCCCTGCTTGGCTTGGATATTTGCGTATGCCTTGGATACGGCGCAGTGGACTTTTGCGCTAGATATGTGGAATATGAGACCCCGGGATGCAGAGGACGATCAATTGCTTGTTTATATCGAACCTACGTCCGTGACCAAAATAGCCGTCGGTTTAGCAACGTTCGTGAACGGCCAAAGAGACAATGGGTTGGGCATTAGTGTCGCGCGTTTTTTACTTAACTACATCATTGGGTCTTTAAAGGTTATTGAAAAGTCTTCCACGGAGACAATCCTTCGTTTGCTACGGAGATACAATGAAATAGGTATCCTCACCGCGAACGACTACTACAAGCTCATTGAAACTCTCCAGTCGTCTAAAGTTCGGTCATCCTTTGTCAGGTCTATCGTTGTGTACCGGAATTTCCGCTGGCTAATGAGGCGTGAAGTGCCTCCCACGGGGCTTTTGACTGGTCTGTTAAGTTCTCTTGCCTCGTTTGAAATTTCAAACGGTGTCCAATATCTCTTGGACGAATTCTCTCACTTCCACGAAAAGCCGCCGTTAGACGCATACAGAAACGCCCTAGTTGCATTCTCAAGAACTGGGGAGACGGAAAGCATCGATCACGTCTTCAATTGTCTTGTGGCAGACCACGGGAAACCGTCAAACCAAAAGTTTCTGACGCCTCTCCTGTATGTTCACGCGAGAATGGGCAACGTTGAAAAAGCCAGAAAACAATTCAGGAGAGTGAAAGAAGAATTCGGGCTTGAACAAAACACGGTGTGTTGGAATATTCTGCTTACAGCGCATGCGAGAAACGATGACTTTGCTGGAACCTTTTCAACATTTGAACGAATGCTTAACCAGGGTGTGGAGCCCGACTCGCATACTTTTGGCACGATAATGGGACTTTGCGCCAATAGAGGTGACGTGGATAGTGTTCGTTATTTGCTTGGCGTCGCAAGCGCGCGACAAATTCGCATCACGGCACCTGTGTTGGACACCGTTGTGGAGGTTTATTGTAACAACGGGAGATTGGATCTGGCCGAGAGCGTTGCCGAAACGTGCCTCAACTTGGATGTGCAAGGCTCCCTGGTAAGAATGTGGAACGTCCTTCTCTGGAACTATGCGTTTCGAATTGACTTAGAGGCCGTTTCGAGGATCCGGTCACGTATGGATGCTGCCGGATTGCAGCCTGACGGCATGACATACTCAGCCCTCATGCTTACTCTTGTGCTCATCGGTGAAACGGACTCAGCGCGTCGTATCCTCCGGACATTTCACAGGAGTCGGCGTGTTTATGTGACGGAATTTCATTATGCCATTATATTGTATGGTTATGTGAAAGCTAAAAACCGAGACATGGTTCACATTATCCTCCGGGAGGTAAAGGAGCGCTTTGGTCGACTGGGACCGAGTTCAAGGCTCATGGCTATCTGGAACGAACTTCGACGGGACTTGAATTATGCCAAGGCTAGTCGTAGGCATACTGGCAGCTCGGATGTGCGTTTGAAGAAGTCAGAGAAGCTTCTTGCTGAGACAATCGCCAATTTTGACGTCAGGGCGCTCGCGTCAAAGCTGCCTTCTCCTGGATTCGGCAAACAGTCGCTGAGCCAAGCCTTCCCTGCCATATACTACGAAAATATAATAAAGGCGTATGGCACGGTCGGTGCATCTAAAAGAGCCCAGGAGTTATTTGATGAGTATATTAGTGGCAAGCAGCCGTTGGATCCTTCAGTCGATCCTTATGATTTAGCGCCGCTTCGATTACTCTGTGCACTCATGGTCTCCCACTTGACAAGCGAACAGTACATTGAGCTCGAGAAATGTTGGAAAATGGCCTTCCCACGCGCAGTCAAGATGGCCAGTCGTCCAAACATCGATCAATGGCTAGCGTCGCCATCAGAAACCTCGGAGTCAAAGGAGCTTCCTAGTTCTACGCCTGATTTTAACCAGGAGAATCGCGAACCGTATGAAGAAGCAGGCTCTGCCGATGCGACCGATTCGGAAGACCAAACGACGATTTTGCCATCGTACAGATTCATGCTATCCCGACCTATTTCCCTATACATGCAATCTTTGGCTTTCCGCGACGAATTTTGGAGACTACCTCATGTTGTCGAGGAGGTTGAAAATGCTGGATTCGCGCTCACAACTTTTAACTGGTCGACCTACGTGCAGATGTTATCTCAGTCAGGAAGACCGTCAGACCAATTGGAAGCGTTCGCCGTTTTCGAAACTAAGTTCATGCCTAACTTTCCTGGATGGAGACGCCTTCGCCGAGGTCTCGGTGCGAGACCGGCTAACGTTCCCGACACGATCGACTTCATTGAGCACCCTAGACGCCCAACGGACCCGAAAGTCCTGGGTAAAGCAGGACGCAAGTATTGGACTTCAATCCAACCGGATTTCATGCAACCGAATTACACCTCCATGGTTTACCTTGCTTCCTCTCTACTTGCATTCCGCGAAAGAAGCATCATCGATGGTGGAAGAGAATTGAATGAACTTTACGACAGGGCTCCCAGAACGGTCGATGTGTTAACGGAACTACCTTACTTACGGGATAAATTCCAGGCTGTCCTCCTCCGACAACGTCAACTGCTGGAGGATGTTCAACCGACTGTCAAGCCGCATGAGCCGCTTGTATGGACGGGTGGTATTCTGGGTGTTGAAGGACAACTACGATGGCGTGGCGTGCATGCAGCAGAGAAGCAGATGCATAAAGTGTCCGATAAGCCGGACGCAGCGAACATCACGTTTGATGTCAGCGCCGAGAAGCAAGAAGCGGAAGACCACGACAGAGATCCCGAAGATGTCGATGTCGATGCCGCACCGTCTAAGAAGACCCTCAGCCGTCAAGATGAACACGATATCGAAACCGAAACTCTCCTGGAGAGAATGCGTCGTCCTGCAGGCATGCAGGATGCTGAATGGGAAAGTGATGAGAACACGCTGAAGAGGCTCGAGGACAGGCTCAAGAAAGCGCCAGGGGAGAGCAAGCAAAGGAAGAAGAGAAAAGACTCGTGGTGGCATAGATGAGTATATAGCGTGCACTTTTGGGGTTTCAACTTTCAAGTGCCCGGTCCTAAATGTATATTAGTACCTGAGTACATACTTATGTTGTATCTATAGCCTTTTACGCTCTTAGCTTTCTAACTCTCAGGTATACAGAGTAGTGCGTACGTTGTAAACCCTCTATGGGTGAAGCTCCCCAACCATGCTTGTGGCCGCGGTCCAAATGAGAGGGAGAGACGGAGCAAGCCGACCGGCAGAAAGAATGGCGAAGCAAGCGACGAATGAGAGGAAAGCAACTAGCAAGCGGTCAAGAATACGACTGACAACGCGCTGCAGACGCGTTCTTCAGACGCGTCGCAATTATACCCGATAGGGACGTCGCGTCCAACAACTTCAGAAAAAAGAACAAGAGGATTTCAGAAGCATTAATTATTGACACCAGACCAACCAACCTGTATTCCAGCTAAAATATTCTTTTCACTTATTCTCAACCAGAGAAACTCTGGCTCCAAATTCAGATAATCCCGAGTCGCATTGATTCCCTCTTAATTCGTCCAACTCGTGGTCGTCTGAATTGACAGTTCGCCATGGACGGCGTTCAGCTTCGCGATGAGGCAGCTCAAGATCGAATTCGTGCCGCTGCCGAGTTCCTTGATCCGAGTAAGTCTTCGTTGTCGAAGAGAGTTTCTATTGTTTTCTGCGAATTCATTGCTAATTATGTGACTTTCACCAGGCGATGCTAGAGCACGAAGGTCCGTCGAGACATCCCTCGCTCCAACCTTTAACTGCCCGACAAGTTCCTAACTGTGGTATCATACAGTTACCGAGCAGATATAGTTGTGATGCTAAATCGGGGACTTCGACGATTGACGGTATGCAATTTCAACATCCGTTACCAGGTTGGCTGTTTTGGTAGACGAGGATCCAGTGTTGACTTAATCTTTCGTACCGTATAGGTCAGCATTGATGAAATCCGAGCACATAACCGAGAACTTGCGGATGGGTAGGTGGTGCAGCTTCTGGTGATTAGGTTTCTTAAGCGCGGTTTATTGAACTACTTTCTAGCTTGCTCACGTCCCCGTTCGATTATTCGCAAGCGTTTGACCGGGCACTGAAGGAGGTTGTTAAGACTCTGCCGAATAGGCCAGCACGAGAGACGGCGGAGGATGTTGTATGTCATTCAGATGTTATGAGGTGCTATTTTTCGTTGTTCGTTCTAACAAGCTTTAGGCCTACTATTGTGCTTATATTGGGGCCTTTGGGGAGTTCGCCTGCAATCCTCGCACTCTGGGCTCGTCGCATTTAAACCGCATGATTTCCCTTGAAGGCATCGTTACGAAATGCTCGCTGGTTCGGCCAAAGGTGATACAGAGTGTGCATTATAGCGAAAAGCAGGACAAGTTCCTCGCGAGAAGGTATAGGGATCAGACGATGACTGCTAGCGGTGCAACGAATTTGAATGTCTACCCCCAGGAAGATGACGAGAAGAATCCGGTATGTGAAAGAGCTCTTCTTGTATAGGCAAATTGCTAACTAGCCGTCTCTCCGGATAAGCTCATTACAGAATACGGCTACTGCACGTATATGGATCACCAGACGATATCCATCCAAGAAATGCCAGAGAGAGCGCCCGCCGGGCAGCTCCCGAGGAGCGTCGATGTAATCGTGGACGACGACTTGGTAGATCGAGCCAAGCCTGGAGACAGAATCCAACTGGTTGGTATATATCGCTCTCTCGGAAACCGGAATGCCGGTACTGGCTCCTCAGTATTCCGCACTCTCGTTATAGCGAACAACATCATTCAGTTGTCTTCAAAGTCTGGCGGGGGGATCGCGCAAACTACCATCACCGACACTGATATCCGAAATATTAACAAGATTTCAAAGAAGAAGAATGTCTTTGAACTTCTCTCCCAGTCTCTTGCTCCTAGTATTTGTGGACACGAGCATATCAAAAGGGCACTGTTGCTTATGCTTCTAAGCGGCATGGAGAAGAACCTTGACAATGGAACCCATCTTCGTGGTGACATCAATATTCTCATGGTCGGTGATCCGTCGACGGCCAAGTCCCAGCTACTTCGATTTGTTCTAAACACTGCTCCGCTTGCTATTGCCACTACGGGTCGAGGTTCATCTGGCGTTGGTCTAACAGCGGCTGTTACGTCTGACAGGGAAACAAGCGAACGCAGACTAGAAGCTGGTGCAATGGTGCTTGGAGACCGCGGAGTGGTCTGTATTGACGAGTTTGATAAGATGAGTGACGTTGACAGAGTCGCCATTCACGAAGTCATGGAACAACAGACGGTTACTATCGCAAAGGCTGGTATTCACACCAGTCTGAACGCCCGTTGCAGCGTTCTGGCAGCCGCCAACCCGATATACGGACAATACGATCCCCATAAGGACCCCCACAAGAACATTGCTCTTCCAGACTCACTGTTGTCCCGTTTTGATTTGCTATTCGTTGTGACTGATGAGGTTGACGACACCAAAGACAGACTGGTATCGGAGCACGTCATGCGCATGCATCGTTACCGTCAACCGGGCACCGAAGAAGGTGCGCCTGTTCGGGATCAGCCGAACCAGAGTCTGGGCGTTGGACTTGATGATAACCAAGAGTCGAACGCACCAACTGAAGTGTACGAGAAGTTCAACCCAATGCTCCACACTGGTTTTGTCAATGCGAACCGAAACCGGAGAAAGAACGTGGAGATTCTCAGTATACCGTTCATCAAGAAGTACATCCAATACGCCAAGTCGAGAATAAAGCCTGTTCTGACAAAAGGAGCTGCCGACCACGTTGTGGAAACGTACTCGGCTTTGAGAAACGACGAACTCTCCGGTAATCAGCGCAGGACGTCCCCGATAACTGCCCGTACGCTGGAGACGTTGATCCGTATGTCGACGGCTCATGCCAAGGCACGCCTGTCCAGTAGGGTTGAGGAGCGCGATGCCAAAGTTGCAGAGTCCATTCTGCGCTTTGCTTTGTTCAAGGAAGTCGTCGAAGACGAACGCCGCAAGAGAAGAAGACTGACCACGGATGACGATGACGAAGACGAAAATTCAAGTGACTCAGACTCAGACTCGGACGATGAAACGTACAGGAATAGGTCAAGGACAACGCAGCGATCTAGCAGAGGAGACCGAAACCTCAGAACGCGCGCAGGCGGACCGCGTACCACACCCGCTGCCACATCCAACATAGGAGACGACACGCCCGAGGACGGTGATGGACTCTACGATGCTAGTCCTCGTGGCCAACGAATGCAGGCGCAGACGCAGACGCAGACGCAGACACAAACACAAACACAACCAGAAAGCCAGTCGCAGATGTCAATGGCATCATCCCAACCAGCGTCTCAACTCATGCAATCGCAGTCCCAAACGGACAACAACTCCCAATCACAACCGAGCTCCGCGGTACCCGCCCAGCCTATTTCGCCGGAGCGATTGATGACCTTCCGCCAGGTTCTCGGACCGCTCATGAGCTCGGTATTCACCGACGGAGACACGGCCGATCTTGAGAACCTCATTGGGGCTGTTAATAGAGCCATTCGGGCTTCGCCGACGCTTGGGGAAGCTCATGTGTTCCAGCGCCCCGAGGCGATTCAGGCCCTGATGGCTATGAACGAAAGGAACGAGTTGATGTAAGTGTCGTGGTTTCCGTGCCAATCAGTTTGGTTTGCTGAGCTGACCGTTCTCTTTTTTTCTATAGGTACCTTGAGGATGATGAGACGGTTTATAGGATATAATGCAACTGCTGTGGTCGTGGTATCCAGGTGATTGTTCGGAATTTTGTCTTGAGTTTTTGGGAAAGTATGGGATCAGGAGTTTCGGTTCTCTAGGCGTTTAGGGTTGACTTAGCTATGGATGCTCCGTTAGGGTTTCCAAATGGGACATGAATGGATGGGATGACCCTTTCCCAAGTAACTTCACTGCAGCCAACAGAGACAGGGATCATCCCTGCACCCGGTTTCTGGGAGATATTCCTGATGAGCAGAGGGAGCAGTGGAAGAAGGCATGGCCTTTTCCTGTCGATGGCTAGGTATATGATAGTCGAGTTCGATGTTGATATTGATACCGAGCCCTAGACCACTCCGTGTACAATTACCTGTATTTCTCTCCCTTCATAAACTGACACGGCATGAAACTGAACAGGAAAAGGCGAGCATAAAAGGGTATAATAACAAACTATTCTAAGACGCTTCTTGATCCTCGCTCCCCTTCCCATCATCATTACCACCACCACCATCCTTCTTATTATTATCCCCCGATCCAGCAGAAAACACATCATCAGCAACCAAAGAAGGCGGCCGCTGCAAACCCTCCCTAATCTGCGCCTGAGTAAGAGGCGACAAACCCTGCGGAAGAACCCTCTTACTCCGCGGCCGCTGATTCTGATCCAACCCCAACCCCGACGGCGTACCCGTACCCGTGCCCGTACTCGACGACGGCGTCAAAGTCAAACTCCCCCGACGCGAAAGCCTTCCACCACTACCACCACCACCACCGCCACCACCACCACGAGAAGGCGGCCGCTCATCACCACCACCAACGGGCGTGCTACTCCGGGACGACGACCGGGACTCGGACCGAATCTTGCGCCGGGACAAATTCGACCTCGACGACGACGATGACGGTTGTTCATGACCAAAAAGCCTGTGAATGCTCGACCGACGACGACTACGCGATTTACTATCACCGGGTGTCCCAGGGGCAGCAGAAGCAGCGGCAAAGCCAGTAGCAGAACCAGAACCAGAAGTAGTACTAGTAGTAGAAGGAGTAGTCTTCTTCCGTCTCGAAACCCTCCAGCCAAGACCAACCCACCAGAACCAGCCGCGGTCCAGCTGGGCGAGATGGTGATCGCGCTCGCGCAGTTTCTCGCGGAGGACGGCGCGACGCTCGTTCTCCTTCTCCCAGAAGCCGGTGCGGAAGTCGTCCCAGTTCTCGCGGAATTCGGGGGAGAAGGATTTGGGGAGGAGGAGGAGGCGGATGTAGTCGCCGCCGGGGCTTAGGTCTTCTTCGACGAAGCCGGGTTCGTAGGTACCGGTGGTGTCGTAGTAGTGGTGGTAATGATGTCGACTGGCACCACCACCACCACCACCGGTGCCACCATGGCTGCTGCCACTTCCACCGTGTCTATCGACGAGATGCCGCTCAACCCGCCGAAAATTCCCCGCGGGCGACGGAAAAACCGGAAAGACAAAGGAAACATACGACAACAACTCGCGCCACCAGGGCCCCCGAATCACGACGATCTTGGCATTCATCGTCCTCAGCCCGCGATTCGCGACTGCGAGCCACCGACGCGGCCAGCGAAGTCCACGCTCCCACTGGCCCGTACCCCAGACCAGGAGGGCGGTGACGACGCCGCCCATCAGGGCGACCTTCTCGCCCATCTCGACCATCCAGTAGATGGAGCCGCCGACGCCGCTGCCATCCTCTCGGGGGCGGAGGAAGAGGGCGTAGGAGAAGTAGGCGATCCAGGTGGTTAGGAGGAGGAGGAAGAAGGTGTTTTGGCGGCGGCGTTCGCGGAGGGAGAGGTATTGGGCGCGCAGGGAGGCTTCGAGGATTAGGAGGTTTAGGTAGATCTGGGGAGGGGAGGAGGGGAGGGATAGGAGAGGGTCTTGGGGTGGTGATTTTCCTACTCCTGGTCCTGGTCCTTGTAGGTAGGTTGGGCGCGTGGGGGTTGGGGGATCCTGGTCATGGTCGTGGTCGTGGTCGTGGTCCTGAACCTGGGCGAGAGGAGGAGAAGCGGTGGTTGAGGAGGAGGAGGAGGAGGAGGAGGAAGAGGGGGCCTCTTTGACGAGCTGATCGAGGCTCTGAGGAGGAGCCATAATAGTAAGTCTATGGGAGAGGGAGAAGAGGGAGAGAAGAGGGCCTTCTTTCTTGGCCCGTACAGAAAGCGGCCCCAGGCCCTGCCCGCGGGCCCGTTGCCCGTTGCCCGTTGCCCAGTGCCCAGGCCGGCCCAGGCCCAGGCCCCCGGGCCCGCGGGCATTAGGCCTAACTTACGGGCATTATTTCCCTTCCTCACTCGGACTTCTTAAGAATCCAAAGTAACTAATTCTAATGAGCGACGGAAGGGCCGTTTTTCTTAAGAAAAGCCCGCTTCCCCTGCTGTCCCTGTCCCTCTGTTCCTGTTCGCCCCTGGCCGTGTCCGTGTCCGCGCGCGTTTCCTCGTCGTCATTTCATCGGTCAACGTCATCCTCTTCTTCTTCCTCTTCTTCTCCGTCGTCAACTCCTCCTCCTCCTTCTCTACTCCGTTACAACCTTCCCGTCATGACGTCCGAATCCCTGCGCCCGTCGCAAGACAGCGACCGTGGCCATAGTCACACCGCTCCCCACCACCACCACCACCACCACCACCACCACCAACGCGACTCTACGCCCTATGCTGCCCGTCAAGCTGACTTGGCTACGACTTCGAGATGGTTTCCGCTGGGTTACAGAGAGGGCTTTAGTCAATGGGTATGTCATCCATTATATGCCGCTGGGTCTGGTAGGAAAGACATAAGAAAGAAGAGCAGGCTCGCTGAGATCATCTCCCTGTCCAGTGGGCTGGTGTGTCGCCTGCCGCGGCCGAACATAAAGTGCTTTCTTTCCTGCCTTACCTGCAACGCGAACCCCCCACGCAGCAACAGACCGGTCATGTCGCCGAGCCGCCCACCAGCGCCGAGGACGACAACCTTGCCTCCGCAGATCCCAGCCAGGCGGGTGAGGTGACGGCGAACTCCGTCGACGACCCGTACGGACCCCGTCGATGGCGTTCCAGCATGGTCCAGCTGAGCGACAAGAACCGCGCCCTGAACGAACTCTCCGTGGAGAGGATCGGAGAGGAGACGGATCAGAACCTTGTGATGCTGCACGGCTACGGGGCCGGTTTGGGGTTTTTCTACAAGAACTTTGAGCCTCTTACTCGTGCCAAGGGGTGGCAGTTGTATGCACTGGATATGCTGGGGATGGGGCGCAGTACTCGGCCGCCGTTTCGCATCAAGGCTAAGAGAAGGGAGGATGCCATCAAGGAGGCGGAGGATTGGTTTGTCGATGCGCTCGAGGAGTGGCGCATTAAGCGCAAGATTGAACGTTTTACGCTCCTCGGCCATAGTCTGGGCGGTTACATGGCTGTGGCTTACGCGCTGAAGTATCCTGGTCGGTTGAATAAGCTCCTTCTCGCTTCTCCCGTGGGAATCCCCGAAGACCCGCGTGCGGTTAGGGAGGAGATACCAGAGCCGTCCGAGTCCACTGTTGCCAGCGAGTTTACCCAAGACCAGCAACGCGTCGCAGAAGAAAACCCGCATTTGGGAACCTGTCCTGCCGAACCGGTAAACCAGAACGGCGCTCCCAGCATCGTCACCCCCCAAATCACAAACAAGACCGGGAACTCCTCCCTAAACCCTCCACCACGTCGCACCCTCCCAAAATGGTTCAGCTACCTGTGGGACGCCAACATCTCGCCATTCACCTTCATCCGCTGGTCCGGCCCCTTCGGACCACGCCTGGTATCCGGCTGGACCTCCCGCCGCTTCTCCCACTTACCAACCGAAGAAGCCAACGCGCTACACTCCTACTCCTACTCCATATTCCGCCTCCGCGGCAGCGGCGAGTACGCCCTAGCCTACATCCTCGCCCCGGGCGCCTTCGCCCGCAACCCCCTAATCCGCCGCATCCACCAAGTCGGCCGACAAATGGTCCAACCACTCCCCCCACAACACCACCAAGACTCGTCCTCGCGCAACAGAGCCTCGCTCGGCGCCTCCCCCAGCTCAACCCAGACGACCCCGACCCCCGGTGAGTCATCGGCAACGACCCCGCCCCCGCCTCGACGCGAAAACGGCATCCCCGTGGTCTTCCTGTACGGCGACCATGACTGGATGGACGTCGCGGGCGGGTTCGCGGCGCAGGCGAAGATCGACGAGGAACGGGAGCGATTGCTCCGTGACGCGTCGCCGGAAGAGCGGCGTGCGGATAATGGGTCTGCCAAGGTGGTTATTATCCAGAAGGCGGGGCATCATGTCTACCTCGATGGGTGGGAGGAGTTTAATAGGGTTGTTATGGAGGAGATGGAGGATGTTCGGCGGAGGGAGAGTGAGCGGAGGGAGCGGGAGGAGACTCAGGCTCGGTTTCGGGTTCAGTCGAAGCCGGAGTCTCAGTTTCGGTGATGGTTCTGTTGCTGTCTACATAGGTTGGGTTGTTTTGTTCCTTTCTGGTTGGTTCAGCTTTGGAGTTGATGCGTTGTGCTTCTGTTGATTTTCCTTGGGGAGTCTCCTTGATATCACTGCTTTTCTTCGTTAATCTCTTTAGACCTGTCTTAAGCCAAGTTCATGACTTTACGTACTCCATGTTTGTCTGGCATTGCTGCATTTTCAATGTGCGTCAATACGGTTTGTTGTACATGGTATGTATATGATAGTTAGATAATTTGAAGGGTTGAACAGGATATCTCAATCGATTCCAAGAAGTCATATCACCGACATAGAGACATTAACCGCACGGCTACGATTATGATATCCAAAAGACCAAACAAATACGTAGAAACTTGCGAATCGGCAAATGAGTCCACCAGCGCCATTCCAAATCGCAAAATGTATATACCAAAGAGAACCAAAACCAAACCAATATCAGTTCCTCAAAACAGGCGAAGAAAGTCCCAACCGATTGTGCTGATGCGAATGCTGATGCTGACGAAACGAAACCAGACCCTTCCCATTTTCACCAATATCAACCCCAACAGCATCCCCATCACCATCCAGATCCCCCACCAAGACAAACGACCCAGAAGCCCTCCTCCTCCTCTTCCTCCGCTGCACATTCACAACATCCCCATTCCCAATAACCGTTTCCGCGCGTCTTAATCCAAGTCCTCCTCCACCACCAAGTCCACCTCCAGGCCCAACGCGCCAACCACCCAGTCCTTCGAAATCGCGTATCTCGTCATTACTAACCAGCGTGTGGATGGCGTTCTGTTGTGAGATTGTGTTCGTTGCAGTACCGCTGCCGCTACCGACACCAAAACCGATACCGATACTCGACCGCCGCCACGTCGCCGGCGGTGTACGTCGGCGAATAACCGATCCAGAACCTTGAGCTCTAGATTTCGCTGTCGCTCCTGCCGTAACCGTCGACGAAGAAGACGACGACGCCGACGCCGACGAACCCGGCGATAACGAACCCGACTCACTCATAGTTACATGCTCACGATCATGCTCACGGTCACGGTCACGGTCACGGTCACGGCCACGATCCATCCAACCCCTCGAAAACGACACCAGCGACGGCGGCGTAAGCGGCGGCGTAAGCGGACTCTTCGGGAACGCGGACGTAACCGGCGTATTCGGCTCAAAGGTCAACAGCGAGCCGTTCGGGGAGATTGGGATGGAGAAGAAGTTGGTGATGATGGCGTAGCAGAGTTCGGCGTGGATGATGAAGACGCGGATTAGGAGGGTTAGGATGCTTAGGGGGAGGGTTATGCAGGCGAGGATTACGAGGGGGGTGGAGGTTAGGAGGAGGAGGGGGAGGGTTAGGAGGGTTGAGGGGTGGATGAGGGGCATTGTCGCGTAGGCATAGATAGGCACTATGCAGTATGCACCGATGGTTTCGATGGTGGTGTATTGAATAGTATAAGTATTAGGCTAGGCGTGCATAGCGACCTGGAGGTTTCTGGGGATGAATGGAGAGGAGAGAGGCATTATCTGTCTCCCTCTCTCTTGTTGTTTTTGTTTGGATTGATTGAGGAAAAAAGCGAAGAAAGTCGAATTTTCTTATTTCCGAGGAAAATGGAAAATGCGGGGACGTCATGTGACTTTTTTGCCACCGATCTCAGGCACCGAGTCTAGCCTATTTAGGTAATCCGACGCATGCTTCAACTTCAACGTCAACAATCCTCCCTCTCTCTTCTCTTTTCTTCATCTCTTCCTATTCAACGAAAAGAGAAAAAGAAAACAATGAGCAATTCACACCCTCAAGATGAGATCCACCAAGGATTTCAATCCGCTTCATTCCCCTGGGAACTCGGCATATGCGACGCCCACTGCCACCCAACAGACACAATGTCGTCCATCCCAGAAATCGCAAACATGAAAGCGCAAACGCTCACGGTCATGGCGACGCGTGGGGAGGACCAGGAGCTTGTTCACGGGGTTGCTGCATCGTTATCACAGCCGCAGTCGCAATCGCAAGAGGGAATGGAAAAGGAACAACAGAAACGAGTACAGCGCGTAATTCCTTGCTTCGGATGGCATCCGTGGTTCTCGTACCAGCTATTTAATGACATCGATGATGATACCACCACTACCACCACCTCAACCACCTCAACCACCTCTACTCCTACCCCTCCTCCCATAACTAACGAACAGAAGCTATCCCACTACCAAAAAGTCCTAACCCCAACTCCCACACCAACCACCAACACCTCCCACAAAACCCTCCTAACCAACCTCCCCACCCCCCATCGCCTCACCTCCTTCATCTCCAAGACCAAAGCCCGCCTCCTCGATTTCCCCCACGCGCTGGTCGGCGAAGTCGGCCTCGACCGGTCCTTTCGCATCCCCAACCCCTGGACTGAGTCGGAGGCGGAGAGGCGCGATGCGCAAATCACCCCCGGGTCGAGGGAGGGGAGGTCGTTATCGGCGTTTCGGGTGGATATGGTGCATCAGCGGGTTGTGCTGAAGGCGCAGTTGAGGGTGGCGGGGGAGTTGCGGAGGGCGGTTTCTGTGCATTCTGTGCAGGCGCATGGGGTTGTGTTGGAGGTGCTTAGGGAGTTGTGGCGCGGGTTTGAGAGGAAGGTGCCATCGAAGAGGGAGAGGAGGAGGATGGAGGAGGAGAAGGAGAAGGAGAAGGAAAGGGGGGTTGGTTCTAATGAGGATAAGGAGGATGGGAAGCATGGTGATGGCGGTGGTGGTGCTGCTACTACTACTACTCCGCTACCCTTCCCTCCACGATTATGCATGCATTCGTACTCCGGTCCCGTGGATCAACTCAGATTATTCCTAGATCCCTCCGTTCCCGTAGACGTCTACTTTTCCTTTTCCTCCGCGATTAACCTCAGCGGGCCGGCTTCTCCCGCAAAGGTTCTCCAAGTCATCAAGGCCCTACCGGATGATCGCGTGCTGGTCGAGAGCGACTTGCACACGGCCGGGACCCAGATGGACGAACTACTGGAGGATATCGTGAGGACGGTTTGCCACGTGCGTGGCTGGGAGTTGGAAGGGGGTGTTCGACAGTTGCGTAGGAATTGGGAGAGGTTTGTGTTTGGTTGAATTATCTGATGGATGCTGTACAGAGTACAGTCAACAGTGTACACTTGTATAACCAAAAATAATATATTTAGATTCAAGATATCGAGGACAGATTGACTGTCAAGACTTGTATATATATGTAGACATCGTGTCCAAATGGTTATGCAAGGGCTATCTCCCTCTCTTCATAGAACCCATCCTGGGCACGAAGTAACCGAGTGAAGTGGCAGTCTCCTGCTTCAAAAGTAAGTACCCGGCATACGTGTGATATAAAAACACAAAAGGTAAAGGTCAGACTTGCATCCACCCTTCCTCTTGGAATAAATCTGTCATTGGAGTTTCCTGCCAATATATCCGACGCCACTCATCTTCTAACTCCGGAAAAACATCCATCGGAATGGACACCGGTTGATCCGGATCGTTACACGAGAATAGCTGACGCCAGTCCAAGGGGTGGTCGTCGACCGTATCGACCGACGGCATATTACCAACGGGTTCGGTTCTTGGAAGTGGTGAGGGGTTCAGTCTTATATTTGTCGGAATCCAACTGTCCAAAAAGTGGTTATTGTGCGGCACCAGAACAGTCGGATCCTGCATCTGCGATGTCACAGGCGGAGGAACCTCGTAGTTGGTTTGGTCATTATTCATTTCGGGTACCTGGGAAAAGGGTGTGGTGGAGCTCGTGACGGTAGAGGCGGCGGTTGAAGGGGTACGGGAATGCGGTTGCTTGGCCTTGTTTCGCGAATCACTGAATGTCCGCGGTCTTTCTCTGGTTGCCAAACGCAGGTCCTCCTGGAGACGTTTCGAGTTCTCAAATAGCCTCAATATAGTACCCGCATGGGCCCAATAATCAGCTAATTCACGTAGAGAATACGACGCCGAATCAAAGCGCCGAAGAGCATTGATTGCAAGGACGGGATTTGAGAATCGGAGTTCCACTCGGACTTGGATCATAGCAGTGAACAGGGTATGGACTCCTGAATACCAGAGATATTTTAGACGGCTGTTCAATCGAAGCTCCTCGAAAATCGAAGCGATCACGCTGGCCGCCGCACTGCAAATCTCCGCGTCATGCGGGCCATAGTCGTCTGAGTAGGCAGACGCCCTCGGATGGGGTCGATGAAGAAGGATAAGGAAATTGTTGTATGTTAGATGAAGCATCCCAGACCAAGGATCCATATCTGATGCACGGAGACGTAACGTGTCAGGGAGTTTTAGAGACCAGCTCGCCAATGCCTCGTCGGCTTCGCTCAGAACAGCCTTGCGGCGCTCCGGCGTGACTCGCAAACCGAACCGTTCACGAGTAATATAGCTTATCATAACACAAAGTTCCGAGAAGTGAATGACATACTCATATTGAACCCGCGACCCGCAGTCCTCGAAATCAGACGGAACAAGCGGCAAGACGTCAGAGTCTTCGAGATTTCTTGAATAAGGCACAGTTAGCCAAGGAACAGAAACCAAAGTAAGGGACTCCTTACATTGCTTGCGGGCGTCCATAGGAGAGTGACACCATCACGTCGAACTGAACCAATATATACCAAAGCCTCCTCCATAAACGTCTATCGCGTGGCACGAACTTACTCGAGACCGTGTTTCGATGCAGACCGATGCCCGTAGCAATCCTCGCAGCCACACCAACCCAGTAGTACGCATTGGCTGACACATCGTCATCGGTGCCATCAGAAAACCAGGTCAGGAGCAAAGCAGCTTGGACGAGGATATCTCGATTGCGCTCGATACGGTTATCGAAAAGCCATTTGGAGCGACGGAAAAAGATGTCCTTGAGAGTATCGCGTTCCGCTTTCGGACGCGTCACATGAGAACCGACTAACAAAATGGCTTGAAGAAGTAGAACCGGAGGCGGATCGGACGGGTCTCGATTCCGATATTGGGCCATGAACAAGTCCTCATCGACAACGGGATAGCCCGGGTTAATCTGTGCGAAATAAGCTTCCACCAGTTCATCAGCCAGGGCCGGTTCGGGTAGCGTAAGGGCATCCACGAGAAGCTGGTCATGACCAGCTTGGAATGGACGACGAGGTAGGAGCTCATGGCCGGCAAAATGGTATACATCGTCATCTTTGTCGCGTTGCTGGCGAATCAAGAAGGACATGTTAGATACGTCATGGCCGACATAGATGGCGCGCACGCCTCTTTGAATCTCCCGACCGCCGGGTTCCTCATCGTCGAGAAGAGTGACAAGTCGTTTCTCGTAGTCCGTATGAACATTGTGGTCGCTAGACGAGGACGGCGGGTCCGAGCTCGGAGGTGGCGGATGGTAATATGCCTGAGGAGGGGTCGCAGCAGAATGTTGAGGCGTATGATAACCTGGAACACTGTTGCTACTTTGAACATGGGTGTTTTGCGTAGGAGCTGGATCACTGGGTCCTATGGGCGGATTGTCGCGGAGGGAAGATATAGGAGGTAAAGAGACGGGAGTGGTTTGACTCGGGGAAATCTGCGGAAGAGGCTTTGCTGCAGGGGAGGTGTTGGGGTCCGGCAGAGGCCTAGAACGAATGGGGACGGGATCGAGAATTGAACGGACGGCAAGACGTTTCCTTTTCTCATGGATGCGGCAGTCTGATTTCCCCGAGGAACGACAATTGGAACAAGGCAGGCCCACGAAGCGGGCGTCACAGCGAATTTTGCGTCTATGGCAGTGAACGCAAGCAGCCGTACCTGTTATTGTTAGCAACTGCAACCGTCAAAGGACAGCCATTATACGGCGAAATCATACCAGACTTCCGCTTGGTTATGCCATCACCGGATGGCGGGCAGGCGCTGTTGTTCTGCACTGCGGACGACATGGCAGAGCGGACATAGTAGAGTAGCAGGAGAGTTCATGGTAAGGGGAGAGGAGGAGGATATGTTGGAATAAGGCTAGATCAAGAGAACGACATACATAATTAGTAGCAGCTCCTCCTATAGCTCCTCCTGTGGAATAGATGGAGGATGGACGATGAAGGATGAGGGCTATCGACGATCGATGATTCTCTTATCTGCTCACGTGCCGACGAACGAACAAACGTTGGACGTCCGGAGGAATTCGTGGATTCCGTTTATCCGAGCCCGTCTCCCTGAACTGGTCTGGCCAGTCAGTTGCGGTGAGAACATCCACCGATTCCACACTGGAGATCCTCCACGAAACTCAGGTATGAGCTGATGCTATCGGGATTCTAGAACGCTGTCCATGACTCCATAGTCCATACGTCTGCAGAATACGGAGTACTTGTACGGAGTATTATCGGAGACAGGAAGTGTGTATGTACGCGGTAAGGAGTGAAGTATCTGCAAGTACTGACTATATATCATCCACGACAAGATAAATTAATCACTTCTGCATATATAGCAGCATACACAGGCCATAGGCCATAGATGTCTCTGCCCCTCAATCACCGCCATCCAAAATGAATCGACTTTCCGCCGGGAAACGTCAGTGAGCCACTTCCTATGCAGTACGGAGTATGCAGGAGCGTCGAAGGTATCGTACTTCGTACCTGTTTTGTACACACCTTGGAGAACAGTCCCCACTTGGCTTTGGCAAGATGGAGAAGAAGAAAATCAGGTATCAGTAAGAAACAGACTAATGAGAAGCCCGCCGTTTCGAATCCCCCAATCTCCTATGATAGTTCCATGAATAGAAACTCTCAAAACAACAATACTCCGTACTCCTTAGCGAACTGAACCAAAAGCTCGACTTATTGACATGACATGGCCAAAGATTTGATAAATTTCTTCGAAACAAGAAAAAACCACTCGAAAGCACCTTAGTAGGATCCGCCGGGCCCATTGTGGCCTTGCCCGACCATAGGCGGATACCCGTACGCGGTTGCGTCTTGGTCCGTCGGGTCCAGTCCTGGGTTCATAAGGCCGCTGGCATTGTCCGTCGCTTCGTTGAATGGTCCGGACGGGTTTGATACGCTCATTCGGCCACCTTGCGGCATCATGGAGCTTCCTACAGGTCCACCACTAGAACTGTAGCTGCTCGACGGTCGATTCTGGTTGTCTCCCCTTGCGGATTGAGTCTGAGGAAGTCAGTTAGCATTTGGTCACAGGTTTGACGTAACACTCTCCCAGACAGAGAAGCTGGTCTGAAAAGAAAAAGCTTCGCAAATCTCACCTCGCGGTACTTTGAGAGGTATATCTTGAGCGCTTCGGCGTAGTTCTCAAATCCAAGAGATGTCATTGCGAATAGAATGTCTTCACCATTTACCGTCTTTCTCTTCTCCTGCTGACACTTCTCGGAGGCTTGAAAGGGTTAGCCGAAGGTTGCTTGGTAGCCAGGAAATTAGTGAAACGGATTGCTACATACCTTCGCTAGTGATAAATGATATGTACTCGCTGACACATTCCTGCATGCACTCCTTCGCTTCCTTGGCGATTTTTGCATTATCTGGTAAGGCCAACTTCATTATACGTGCCACTAAACAGTAAGTTATATAAAGTCAGCAGCAGAGCATAGTACAAAGTCATTCGTCAGAGCAACGGTACGCTTAAAGGATGTGGCGCAAGCTGATAGGTCCCACGCAATTGAGATTGCACACATGGAGCTCGAGCTTGACCAAAGAAGCGTAGCAACAGGCAAACACGGTAGTGTAGATCCCCAAGTACTTTGGACACAAGAGGATATGACAGCCGGCCAAACATGAATGTAAGGTACCGGCAAATCACAAACATAAATAACCTGCAAGGACATGCAACTAACCATTCGCGATCGGTAACCATCTATCCTGCTCCTTTACCTCGAACTCCTGGCCTTGCGCTTGCGAATCTTGCTGCTCCTGATCCATATTTTCCTGCTCTTCTCCCGAAAGCTGTTCGGGTTCTTCCTTGGAGGGAGAGGCTGACATGTTTATATTCGTTCGGGCTAGCTCGCAACAACTACCGATGTCAAGTTGCGCCTCGTATTCGACCGCTCTGTTGGCAGGGGGACCACGTCAGAAATCGCCTGAGCGTCGGACTCAGGATAGAGATGAGGCTTGTGCGTTAAGGAAGCCTCGGAAAAGGCAAATGTTTCTCGCGACAGCCCAAGAAGTAAGGGAGACAGTAGTGCCAACTGTGTGAGTAGGTATGCGATATGACATGCGACTGGAATGTGTTTTGATGATGAACGCGCGAATCGGTCTAATCTCTCTGGTGGGAATATAGAAAAAGCTCAACCATTGGCGAGTCGCGACGCACGGGAACCTTGAAATAGGTTGGCGAATAGATTTGCAGCTATGCAATGTAGATAAATCGCGGACTATGGTTGGAGATCCGGGGAAGTTGGAGCTGGAAGGGATGTTGACGCGCAACGCGAAAGTGACCGGTTATTGGCCTATGTCAAGAGTGGGTGCGAGAGAGAACAGACCAACGGTTATATTCGCAGACAAATCATGTACTCAAATGCCGACGACGCGGAACTTTTTATTTGTCGTCCAAATCGAAGAAGACTCTGGATGTCGCGGGAGTCCTATATTGAATCATAAGGGTTCGATGGATGAAGAGAGCCAATGAACGAGATCCGATCTTTTCAGGCGTCATCATGTCACGTGGATGTTTTTGGACTTCCACATCAAAATCCCATCCGCTGTACGTACTGCTCCTATTAAGAGATAGGCTTTACAAAGTACTATTCATTCATTAACTCCTATGATTCATATGGAGTATCAAATGAAGTGTTCATTATATTGATGTTGTAGCCGCTACTGGCTACCCAACACGAGGAGTTTGCACTCCGACCCTCAAATAATTGGCTGGATTGTTAGGCACGAGTGCATTCCGTACATTCCATACAGACTTCCATCATCTCCCCATGTCAGGTATTGACAAGCTGTTATCATTTCTGACTTCGAGATGTTGAACGGATGACGTGTGGAGAGGTCCAACCGGCTCTAGGTAGATAGATATTTCTTAGTTGACGCTGGGAATCGGAAGCCGGGAATATGATACCCTCACGGTGGTGCTTTGGCATCGTTCACATCCATAAGGGGAAAATACCCCGAAACCATGAGACGCTCGAGAGCCTTCAATGCTTGCATTTCTTTTGTTCGTCGTCCCTGTAACGCCCGATATTTCCCTGTCTACTATGCACCAGAGAGATCCGAAATACGACCCAAAAACGATTCGACAGCATCCCTGCCATATTAGACATAGGTAGCATGAGCAAAAATTAAATACTTGCTACCTATGGTTGCACCACCTGCACGTTATTCTTTTTCTGTAAGGAAGATCAGTTAGTATGCATGATCCCCACTGCATAATGACGCTCAAGCCACTACTTGTGCGCCGGAATTGTCCAAACGGAGGCAACCCGGGAAAGCAGGGACCTAACTCACCTTCCAGCTATCCAGTTCTGTCTGCTTAGATTTGTACTGTTTGACCAGCTCCGCAAGTACTTTCTTCAGCCCTTCAGAATTCGTCTTGAGTGCGGGAAGCACGTCCTCGATCGTTCGTTCAACCAAGACTCCGTTTATCATGCGGAAACATTTTCGCTCTTTGGGAAGAGGTTCGAGGGTTTCAATGACCAGCCTAAGAAGTCGGGGCGCTATCAGTTGAACTGGCCAAAAAGGGAAGACAAACAGGCCGTGATAATCACTCACCTGTGCTCTTCAGCTTCTTGCTCAATATCCCCGATCTTCTGTGCTAGTTGTTGCAATGTATTCTTGTAGTTTGTGTATTGAAGTTGAAGCTCTGATGTTTAGAATCCATCGTTAGATCATATGTCTCTTGGTTCTGGTACTCAGACCGTGAATAGCAGACGAGGTCTTGGATACCTTGCTGCTTCTTAGGGTTTATCTGCGGTTGCTGCTGTTGACTGGCCATGGTATGCTCGCTATAGACTCGACTTTGATAGAGTCAACCTGTGCCGCGGGAGGCGGGGACTTTGCGATAACTCGATGCAGATGCGGTTATGAATCGCGCGGTTTCTCTGATGGTGTGTATCCGATACGTGATTCAAGACGAGCTTCTTATAGCGAAACACCCTCTCCAAAGATACAAAAAAAATTGGAAAAGCGACTGCTAACGATCAAACCTCACTCCTCCGAAATCCCACTCCGTAAAAGGCAATCCTCAGGCAAATATACAGTCATGTGATGATAGTGATGTTTGCATTGTTTGCAAGTGGCTATCAGATCAAAGACAATAACATCAGGTCTTCGAGTTCCTGAATTTACTCTTCTGTACTCTCCTATTAGATTCTTACATTTATTATTTAGTAGTACTCCTTGGTCTTCACACTGTTGTCTTTCAGTGCTGCTATATAATCATGGCTCGCGACGAACAACCTCCGGCCAAAAGGCAGAAGAGCTCCAACCTGCCGCCACAGATCCGAGATGCGAAACGCAAAGACATAGATAATTGGGAAACAAATCGAATGCTAACGTCCGGAGTGGCGCAAAGACGAGATTTTGACGATGAATTCATGGCCGACGATGAAGAGGGAACTCGTGTACACCTGCTCGTTCACGATCTACGGCCGCCATTTCTCGACGGCCGGACGATTTTCACCAAGCAATTGGAACCTGTTTCAGCCGTGCGCGATCCCCAAAGTGATATGGCCGTGTTTAGTCGAAAAGGGAGCAAAGTGGTCCGGGAACGACGTCAGCAGCGCGAACGACAAAAGCAAGCACAGCAGGCCACAACCATGGCGGGTACGGCCTTGGGGAACCTGATGGGAATTAAGGAAGATGAAGGTGATAGCGCTGTGGCTGCGCCGGTTGAAGACATCTATAAAGGCGGGAGCAAGTTCGCTCAGCATATGAAGAAGGACGAAAAGGGTTCTAGTTCTTTCAGCAAGAGCAAGACGATGCGCGAACAGAGGGAATTCTTACCTGCGTTTGCAGTGAGGGAAGACTTACTCCGGGTAATACGAGACAACCAGGTGGTCGTCGCTGTCGGTGAGACGGGATCTGGGAAGACTACACAGTTGACACAGTTTTTGTATGAAGAGGGCTACGGGAAGTTTGGTATGATTGGGTGTACACAGCCCAGAAGAGTGGCAGCTATGAGTGTTGCGAAGCGTGTGAGTGAGGAGATGGAAACCGATCTGGGTGCCCTTGTGGGATATGCAATCCGTTTCGAAGATTGTACTTCGGATAAAACAGTCGTTAAATGTAAGTAGGTGTTGTTGGACAATTCTCGTTGAATGCGGCTAACATGTTGGGCTATCCTTTAGATATGACGGACGGCGTACTTCTACGGGAATCGTTAGTCCAACAGGACCTCGACAAATATTCATGTATCATTATGGATGAGGCACACGAACGAGCGTTGAATACCGACGTCTTAATGGGTCTTCTCAAAAAGGTCTTAACTCGAAGGAGGGATTTGAAGTTGATTGTCACGTCGGCGACCATGAATGCAGAACGCTTCTCCCGTTTCTACGGAGGAGCTCCCGAATTTATCATTCCCGGAAGGACATTTCCTGTCGACGTCCACTTCTCTCGCACACCTTGCGAGGATTACGTGGATAGCGCAGTGAAGCAGATCCTAGCTATTCATGTTTCGCAAGGCCCTGGTGATATACTCGTTTTCATGACAGGACAAGAAGACATCGAGGTAACATGCGATCTTGTTGACGAGAGGTTAAAGTTGCTGAACGACCCGCCGAAACTCAGCATATTACCCATATACAGTCAAATGCCAGCGGAGCAGCAGGCCAAGATCTTCGAAAAAGCAGAGGCGGGCGTGCGCAAGGTGGTAGTCGCCACCAACATTGCTGAGACGAGTTTGACAGTCGACGGTGTCATGTATGTCGTGGACTCGGGATTCTCCAAGCTAAAAGTCTACAATCCACGAATGGGCATGGATACACTTCAGATCACACCCATTTCACAAGCCAATGCCAACCAACGCTCGGGACGGGCAGGGCGAACGGGGCCTGGCAAAGCGTATCGGCTTTACACTGAAGTGGCGTATAAAAACGAATTCTACATCCAGACGATCCCCGAGATTCAACGAACCAGTCTCTCCAACACCGTACTTCTCCTTAAATCCCTCGGAGTTAGAGACCTTCTGGAATTCGACTTCATGGACCCTCCACCGCAGGAGACTATTACGACGTCCCTGTTCGAACTCTGGTCGCTGGGTGCGCTCGACAATCTCGGCGACCTGACGGCGCTGGGCCGCCGCATGACTCCCTTCCCGATGGATCCACCACTAGCAAAGCTCCTCATCACCGGCGCTGAAGAATACGGGTGCAGCGAAGAAGTTCTAACCATCGTATCCATGCTATCCGTGCCCAACGTCTTCTACCGCCCCAAAGAACGACAGGAAGAATCCGACGCAGCGCGCGAGAAGTTCTTCGTCCCGGAATCCGACCACCTAACCCTCCTCCATGTATACACGCAGTGGAAAGCCAACGGCTTCTCCGATGCATGGTGTACCAAGCACTTCCTCCACGGTAAATCCCTACGCCGCGCAAAGGAAGTCCGCGAACAACTTCACGACATCATGACCGTCCAGAAAATGCCGCTCATCAGCTGCGGCACTGACTGGGACGTTATCCGTAAATGCATATGTTCGGGCTTCTATCACCAGGCCGCCCGGGTTAAGGGCATTGGGGAATTCATCAACCTTCGCACATCGGTCAGCATGCAGCTTCATCCGACAAGCTCCCTGTACGGACTAGGCTACGTCCCGGAGTACGTGGTCTACCATGAATTGATCCTAACAGCCAAGGAGTACATGTCCACCGTGACCTCCGTTGATCCACACGTAAGTTTACTTTTACTTCTCCTGTTCCCTTCCTCAACGCACCTCATGAATAACAAACTAACCAATTATCCAAACAGTGGCTAGCAGAACTAGGCGGCGTCTTCTACTCGGTCAAAGAAAAAGGCTACTCCCACCGCGAACGCCGCGTAACCGAACAAGAATTCAACCGCCGCATGGAAATCGAGACCCAAATGGCCGCAGACCGGGAGCGTGCCGCCGCCGAGAGCCAAAGAGAAGCAGAACTCAACGACCCCTCCAGGAGACGCAGACGGGAAGTCGAGGTCGGCGCTGGTCCGCCGAAGTCGTCGAAGCCGTCGTCGTCTTCGTCTTCGTCTGTGGTGAGGCGGCCTGTCGTGCCTGGTTCGAGACGGGTTGGTGGTGTTGTTGCTTCTTCGTCTTCGTCGGGTGGTAATGGTCAGGTGGCTTCTGGGTCCGGGGGGAGTGTTGTTAAGAGGCCGCAGGTTGCGAGGAGGCCGGGACGGGTGGTGTGATTTCTCTCGTCTTCTCTCAAGTACGGGTTTTGGGTCTTTCGTGCTACGTATAAGTTCGAGTACGTACTGTACATATTGGCATTTTGTTCTGGTTTTGGGGCTCACGGATTATGGGAAAGGGCATTGTATAAACAGCATACTGGCGTTAGGGGATCATTCTCTTTCTAGATACCGCGGCATCGCATTTGAAAGTGAACATGTTGGACTTGTTCATATTGAACTCTTGTTCTTGAATGCTGACGCAGCATAGTAGATCTCTCTTTAGAAAATAAGACATAAGAATCGATCTTTTATAACATCCAGCCAAGCACCGAGCATAGGAACCAGCGCAACGCAGCCAATCCCCCTCGACGAATCAGTTAATAAAATTAACACAGAAAAAGTGCAAAATCAGACTCCCAAAGATAAAATCCGCAAAAGCCCTAACAAACAACCGCATAGAGTCAGTCACAGCCCATACAGCGATTCCCAAAACACGCCACACACATAAATGACGTATATATCATAAGACAGACAGACAGAACTCACCTCTCATGCGAAACGCCCGAATCAGAACCAGGATCCTCCTCTTTCCCAGAACCAGTTGTGGAACCTTTCCCCTTCGAACCAACCTTATTATTATCATCAGTAGCAGGAGACGCGCTCGTCTGCATCCGTAAACTAGCCGTGAGCACGAACTGACCGACGGCGGCACAGAAGCCGCTCAAGAAAGCATTGAATGGCTATATAGATGTCGGGTAGAAGCACTGTTAGCCCATGTATTCCCGAATTGGCCATATATGACAACAGACTGCAACACCACTAACTACCCCATCCATCCATAATTTATATGTATACAACCCGCACACCAAATCTCAAATAAACAGGCAGCAAAGAAAACCAACAACAACTCACATAATTCCCCGCCAAAACACAATACACAAACTGAATCCCACCGATCAGGACCAAAAAAGCCATAAACGCATCCAACAGCAGCGTCCGCTGCGGCGTCGTAGCTAGGTACTGCTGCCAAACATGTAGCGCGATGTCCTTTGCGGAGGAATTGGTTTTCAGCGTAGGAGGTCCGGAGGAGAGTTTGGTGGTGGTTGTGCTTGGTGTTGGAGTTCCCGACGGCGAGGCCGTGGCTGTTGAGGTTGCGTGTCGTTTCGGGGCCATTGTGTCTTCGGTGTGGTGCGGGTTGGGTGTCAAGTTGGTCGGAGGTGCGGTCGTGGTGAGTGAAGGACGGAAGGTGTTTGTTGTTCTTTGCAATCGGCCGGGTGGAGCTGTTTGAGGTCTTCTGGTTATGGGGATACTTAACCGAGTTGAAAGTGAGGTAACCGGAGGTTTGCGATGTTGTTTACCTGTCTCCGAGGAACACGTGATTGACTTGCGCCGCATAACTGCATGACTACCAGTTGACCAGTTGTCTGATATTTGAGTATCGTTTCTTGGGAGTATGCCTACTTCCCTGGTACAGTAGAACTTTGAGGACATAAGACAGAGACATTGTCATCAAGTCGTATATTCGTATCTCTCATATTTTAGAGTTATATTTCACAAGGTAGCACGCCAAACCGTAGAGGGGAGAGGAATATTTCATGACACAAGTAGAGATACGCCCAACGAATATGCACATATATGATGCCAACCGTCGTCTTGAACGTATGATAATAATGAGCAAAAAGTAGACAAAGCGACTTACAAGTTGAAACACCTCAAGCTGGGTATCGGGCCTATCGGCCACTATACAATTTTACCTCCTTCCCATCAACTGAATTCATTCAGACAAGCCAGTCAGAAACATTTCCCAAGGAAAACGTTGCCTCTTCTTTCTCGAGGTCCATTTGAAATTCTCGGAAGACCTTGTCCCACTCTGTCCAGTCGAGATCTAAATCGGCTGTCCAATCCTGCGGGGCATAAGCGTTGGTCGTTGCATTCTCGTAGACACCGTATGATGAGTCCATTCCAGTTGGTGACTGCTGCTGAGCCAGCAGAGTGGACAGGCCTGGGTTGCCATTTTGGAAGTCCTGGTCATTTAGTAACCCAGGAGTAGCCTGATCAGTATAGGGATTCGTTCCGGGTCCGGACCATTGTCCAGAAGCGAATGTTCGAGGCAGAGATTGCGTCGGTGTGAATAACCGGTCACTCCCAAGCTGAAGAGGAGGTATGCAGTTGTGATGTTGCTGATATAGCGTCGTCGACTCATCATTAGCTCTGGGTTGGTGTTCTTCCTGCTGTTTTGTTCGAAAATCAGCAGCACGGCGCAGAAGTTGCCGGATCGGTCTCCACATTGCGCCCTTCTTATCTCCTCTCTCCCATTCCTCATACAGTGTTGTTACTGCTATCCATGCGCGCTCAGTCAAGGGGCAGATTGGGCGCACGCAGATTTCCGACAAGATGAACACTATAGCCGGCCACTGTATGTATATATGGTATAGCCACCTCCACTTGGCAAATGCCTCGTGGGAGACCAAGAAAATAGACAACTCAATCAACTCGACAGCCGTCAGCAGCAAGCTATGCCGCGGGACACGTGACAAAGAGTTTTCGCGGTCACGCCGAATCATAGGATGATGGATTGTCAGCCAGAGCTTCGCTATGATCACGCGGACGACGCTGACAGTGACCAAGTATATCGGTACATTTGGGTCACAATACTGAATATATCTCTCCTCAAGGTGGTCTTTGATGCCCTTAATCCATCTCTCACTCTCCTCGACGGATACCTCGCCACGTCCAAAGAGACACCAACCACCTGGACAGAGATACGACGCCCGACGGAGGTACGAGGCCATTTCACAACGCACCAAGGTAAAGGTCATCTCGGTACAACCGACGCGCTCCTGGGGCATTTCTTGCATTTCCCAAGAAATATCCTCGTCGTTGATGTTCATAGGAAGGCGAACGTCATGCATTTTATCATTTATCATGGCGTCGGTTCCGTGCTCCTCGGCCGATCGTAAATCCAATAAGTAGAGATACCACCAAAGTCTCCGACGCAACTCAGTTTCGAGAGGTTTCAATCCAAATTTGGCACCGTCACGATGTAAGCCTAAACCTTGAGCCAGGCGGAAGACAACCCCGGTCATTGACCATACAAATTTAGAGTCATCCACTGGACGCACACAGAACAGAAACAGAACCATAGCCTGCAAGAGCATCAGACTTTGGGTATTTAGGAAATTGGCCCTTGCCAGCGCTTGTTCGACGGCAAAGCGATAGCGTTCTATCACAACTTCCCGGTCCTCTTCCAATAGTGACGAGCACTGTTCTGCGGACATCGAGACGACGGCTGCAAAGTAAATTGTGAAGACCAACGCCTCTGCATTCTTATCCAAATTATCTGAATTGATCGACGCGTCAACGATTATACCTTTGGCCGTTGGTTTGTGAAGAATTGTGACTACTGGATCCACATTTTCTATAAAGGCATCCCATAGGATTAGGATTTGGGAAGGCAACGGATGGTACTTGCTAAGGGAATGTGCAAGTGAGTTGTATCCAAAGAAGAAACCTCCATGGTTGGTCGAAGGCGTTAGAGACGAGATTGGAGAGGAGGAGTCATCCTCGTCAGACGACGACAATTCAAGGACTCCGTGTAGTTCCTCGATCTAGAATAGTCAGAATACGCTCACTTAGAAAATATAATCGCTTAAGAAAATTTAAACAGAAAAATACCTCGTCTCCAAGACTAGCCCAAAGTCGATTACCCACGTATCGACTTCGGCCTTGATTCACAACCATCCTGCCACCCCCGGTCTGAGACTCACGTGCAAAATCTTTGGAATCCAGGGCCATTATATTTCGAGAGCATCCCTTTTCTCTGCCGTGCAGTCCCTGATTGTTCTTCGCGGCATCGTCCCTGGGAGCAGTAGACAAAGGCGAAATGACTGGCGAGGTTGTAGTCTCCCCGTTCGTACTGACTCTCATATAAGCATTATTGGCAGTATTACTATTAGTATCATTATCCGCACGGATAGATTCAATAACATTCTCGAGGCGTTTTAATCTGGAATGCAACTGCGTATTCGAAGAACCTTTCGACCTGCGAGGTGCCCTTCCAGGAGATGGAAAGACACATTCGGCGCCGCTTTTGACACAGTTCGAACATGGTGACTCCTTGTTGCAGCGGACCTTTCTGCGGCGACAGGTGCCGCAACTCCGAGAATACAAGTGCTTTGTCGCAGAGGCAGAGGCAGGGCCAGTTGAACCCAGTTCGGACAAATTCTGTCCTTGTTGTTGTTGTTGCCCTTCCCCTCTTGACCCTCTTGACGGGACGGAGAAATTGGGACTAGAAATCGTTGGGCCGGAGGTAGCAGTATTACTAGGCACAGCAGAGTCAGCAGTACTCCGGGGCGGCTGCAGCAACGGCGAAAAACCAAAGAAGTTAGAATCGTTGATATTGAGGTTATGATCACCCGAGGATTGCATTAAGACGCTTGAAGACATTATGCCGGTAGGACCAACAGCGCAAGAAACCTCTCACATTCTGTTTAAAATAATGAAGGGTTCAAGTAAGATAATGACAAGAAGTCTGATGGCTTTTTTATAGAAACAATTCCATGGTTTTAAACCCTCAAGTTAAAAACGGTTAAACAAACTAATCCCGATGACATAATCCCGTTCAGTTCCTCCGTCTTCGGAGAAAACACCTCTGCGGAGTTAATAAATGAGTCACCCTTCTATGATACACACTTCTGCAGCGGCCACCGGCGGAATCATCAGCAGATACTCGATGAATTATTCATACCATCGCTTATTCGCTTTTGAAGGGAACTAAGGGATTGAGACTCGTTGGACACGATTGGTAAGCGGGTAGCCGGGGTAGGTAACCGGCAGCCCGGCTTCCAGTCGATGACTCTAGAGGTACTCTGTCAGCCATACAGTGGTGCATACCTAGTGCGAAGTACGGAGTAGAGGGAGTAGAGTCGTAGACTAAGTCTGGAACGATCAAGCATGATACATAGATCTTAGCAGCAGAATCTCCGGACTTCGGACATATCTAAGTAACTGTGGACATAGCCTACACTATTGACGATCTGCTAGACGGAACGACACATCCAAATCGCCTAATAGGTTCAAGCCAGCATGCTGGTATGCTTAGTTACGTCTTCGGGTTGATCGTTGGTCTGCAATAATAGGCTCGGATGACTGCTTGCTTGCATGACGGAGTAGATGATTGATTTGATGATACGGATCTTTCAAGCCTTTCATACAAACCTATACCTGGGTTTGGTTTGTTCCCACATCTTGGTTCTGTCGTTGAATCTGTGACTGAGAGATGTCAACAAGCGATACTCGCAAAGAAGGCGCACTGCTGTAAACAGGTAGTCCAGGACCATACCCTGAGAATCTTGTCCTCGTCAGAGACGCAGAACCGTATTCGTTTTGGAGGAGTTTTATGTACGCGTATGGGATCTTCACGGGAAGATCTTCGAAATGACTGTCACGGAGTGGAAAGATGTCATCTTCCTGAATGGGACAGTCTGTTAGAATGCTGAATCAAGCTATGGAAATGAATAGGACCAACTTACCACATAAACATGGCCATCCTTGCACATTAAAACGCCAGGATTACCAGTCAAGTCCCCAGCGATATCCTTGCGTACTGCCGTGATATCAATGAACAACCCCGAGGTAGTGTCAATCCACCGTGCGTCAATCACATTCAACCAATCGTCAATTGAACTGACAATATAACGAGGGTTTATTTCGAGTAGATACGTGCGGCTATCCTCGATTTCAGGAAGTTCGAAGTGATACTCGGTCATGTTATAGTAATTGGCAAGGAAGTGGATAGTCGGTTCAGAAACTTGAACGTCCAGATCGCTGTCCCATGGGAAAATCTGCTGGAGTCAGCCAATTGACATGCACATTGATAATTTTGACAATATGGCGTTATAAACCTTTTGATTCCACCACCATGCTAGCAGCGTACCGTGCATTATCCACGTTTCAGCTCCCACATCCCTCATGGCTGACAGATATGTCTGTATCAGAGCAGTTAAAGACGAATGGGCCTTCTCGTCTGGTAACGTCTGAGATGCAAACCTGTTCCATTCAACAATCAGAGTCTGCTGCAAAAGCTTGGAGGATTATGCATACCGCCCATCATAGTGGTAATGAAACCTGAGAAGCAGTCGTTAGCAGGGGCCTCAGATTTGGCTAGAACGGTCCGGGAAACAGTGGGATCTTAACATACGTAGATTCATCTGAAATCGTGTCAGCAGGGACTTCAACCTAAGTTTAGACTGGAAATAACTTACGGAAATACTTTTCCTTTGGATCACCACCTTTCCCACTATGGTCTTTAGTTAAGCTGGTCCTGACACTCATAAAATCGGCATCGCCATTGACATATCCCACTATGGCGAGCAAGCTGCATAAGCACAGAAGCAGGAAATTCATCTCGCATCAGCCGTCCACCTCAGCAGCTGCGACAGTCACATACATCACCAGCGTATATAGATGAAGCAAGCCCGATAGAACTGTATGGTAACCAATACGGAATGGAACGAATGACAGACAATAATAAAGGAAGCAAAAGAAGCAGAGCAAGACAACAAACCGATATTGTAGTGGGTTTATGTGAAGAGAATAATAGCAACAGTGAATTCAGGTTATCAATTCAGTACCTACCGAACTGGCGAACAGCCCTAATTCCCGAGAACCGAACCAGAGAGCCCGAGAAACCGTCGCAGTGTCGAGTCTGTCGACATTGAAGTTGACTGCGTGCCATCAGTCGATTTAGATACCTATAGGTCTTGGAGGATATCTGCTATCTTTGATAGGAATCACTACCAAGAAGCACGAAGCAAGTCCATCCACGAAACTAGGTACCGAGGTACCACCGAGACTCTTCATGTCAATCTGCTATCAGGCATCAGACTCGGAGTGAACGCTGGCGGAATTTTAATTAATTTACTCCGTATCCTAGGGCTGAACCATAATGTGATCGGCTCGTAAGTCTGGGCTGCCCAGAAACAGGTACTACTGTACATATGATACACTCTGAGTCTGTACCACTCTTGGACCTTGGCCAACTCCAGCTCCGACGGAATGGTCCGCCAAGGGGAGTGCTTCCTTCTCCATTTTTACTGAGGTATGGACTATGGAGTAATAATGGTCTCTTTCCACTGCTGTGTACGGGACATTCACATTGAACAAGAAGGAGAAAGGGTTTGTCTGATGACATCATGGGGACCCCGGTTTCATAAATCCGACCCGCCATCCGAGATTGCGGCTAGGGCTGAAGTACATAGGGCACAGCCGGTCATGCTTCATTACTAATATGACACGGATAATCAGGTGATCCGGTATCATGAACAAATATTACATACGGTACGGTAATATTCCCCGCAAAAACCAAACCTGCATCCTCACTTCATCTCAAGACGAGATAGTGCTGTATCTCTCATTGCTCAATGCCGAATGCTTCAAGTCCCTCTCAAAGCAATGGATTTGCAGAAATGCGCAGCTGTATCATGATCCGTGCCTGATCTATCATATATCGAATCTCCGCACAATTACATTATTAGAAACTGACGTTGAGTGGTCAGCGAGCTTCTTCCTCCAGCTGAACCCCCAACCACCGACTCTGCACTGCAAGGGTTCGTTCGGCAGATAACCCAAGAGGAACTTCTTTCTCCTTCATTTAGTGCTGCAATTGATACTTCATATACGGAGTATTCGCCGTTCGTTTCAGAGAATAAGGGGTTTGAACCCGCTTGTCCTTCCCTTACGCTGTTACGAATGACGATCGATACCTTTGCTCGCCCATCTTTATCTTATCCTTGCCTCCCCTTTTCGAAGCTGGTCGGCTGATTGGCTTCCCGCAAAACGAACCGTCCGATATTCCTAATTAGCCAGACGGGTGTTCAGTGAATGGTTACCGGTTTCCCAGAACGAGAAGAGAGAGTGCAAGGGATATATAAGTCGTTTTGATTTCGGACATTGTCAAGCTCTCGCTTGCACGAATGGGTGAACCCCTGAGGTCCAGGTCGAGAACCGAACTGCGTATGATCTTAACCTGGAGTTAGAGGGGCAGATATATTTAAAGGAGGGATTATAATTTGAAGTAAACGACTTCGTTTTCGCATTTATGAATAATGACCTCGACATCGTCTGCTGCGGATGAGCGTCCTGCGGACCAATCCAAGACACTCTGCACTGAGTTCGCTCAACAGCCGTCTGGGAACTCCCAAGCGACCACGATTGACGTCACAGACACGAGCTCTGGGAATGTAAAGGAAAATATAAGCCCTCATGGAGACGGCTCGGAAGGTACTAAACGAGTTGCAGATACCGGTGCCAAGGCTGAGCAGGAGCGTGAAGTGGACGATTTTGGCCTCCCAATTCGAGTCAAGGTCGACCCTGTACCATCGCCCAGCGACACTTCGGATGGCCACGAAATTCCGCATGGCGTTCAAGGAGCGGCTGGTGCGGATTCTGGCAGCGGGACACAGTTGAAAGTCCAAGAGGAGTCGCATTCGAGCTATGGGGTTTCAGGTTCCCAAGACCGACCTCATGAAGAGCAGGCGTCTAGCACGAAAGACGAAAGAGGGACGAATGTTCCAGTACAGGAGAATAAATATGGTGCAGGAACACAGAACTTATCTGCCACGTCTCCGCCTCGCGAAAACAAACCGCTACTTTCATTGAGTCCCGTTACTTCTATCGATCGCAGGGGATCGGATGTCACGATTGGAGGGATGTCAGATACCACGGTTGGAGGAGGGCCGCAAGAGCGTGGTGGAGAGGCAGAGGAGCTATTTAATATAGATGAGCATGACCCCATTGCTCAAAACGAGTCGACACAGGGAAAAGAAGGAGGTATCGAGACATCCCGATTTTCTCATCAACGGCTCGCCGGGCCTGAAGATTCACATCAAGAAGATGAAGGGAGCGATGGCGGGTGGCGGGATATGCCTGCTCTAGGTGAGATGGATTACTATGATGATTACGGGCGTTTGGTAGCTAAGGGATCCAAGGAGGACGAGCGCGATAATGAAGCCGTGTATAGAGGACTGGGAGGCGCGGGCAAAGGGTATACCCGGGTTCAAGTAGATGAAGATACCCTATCGGCGACGAGCTTGGATGAAGATACGAGTTATCTCTTCAAAGAAGCCAATAACAACTCTGTCGGGGTAGACGACGAGCTCCGGGATGCCACCAGTCAGCTACAGGCCACGAAAGACCTCCTTACCGAGAGCCAGCGAATTGCATACGTTGGCGTGACAAAACTGACCATGTACCGTATGATGTGGGAACTCCAAAAGATGCCGACAACGAGAGGCTCACGCAAAGCGATCCAGAAAGCCCAGGACTCTGTAAAGAAATGGAGCCAGATGATGATGGCAAGGCTCTATGCTCATATGGACATTAACCCTGCCGAACAGATAATGATTGAGCAATTGGCCGAGCATGGTGTGCAGGCAGCGGATCTCGTTCCGCCGCTCATGCAAAACGCCCGTGTCAAGAACCCTTTGGCAAAATCCGGCACGCCAAGGCAGTCGACTTCCTCGAGCGCCTCGCCTAGATCAAGTGCCAACAGGGATAGCGAATCCACGGAGTTTAACAGGTCGGAGACAGAGGAACCCCCGCCGTATGAAGCTCTTGAAAGCGAATACGTTCCGGAAGTCCATACCGAATCTCAAACTGAACTCCCGGCTTCCAAGGACATTGACATTGATCTTAGGTGGACTATTCTCTGCGATCTCTTCCTCGTTCTCATTGCGGATGCTGCGTATGATGCTCGCTCGCGAACATTGCTAGAAAGAGTCGGGGAGACCATGGACGTGTCGCCGAAGCAAATTTGCCGTTTCGAAAAGCGAGTTATTGACGCCCTTGAAATGCAGGAAGCTTCGTCAAACGAGACCTGGGATGAGTCCGAGCATATGGAGAAGCGTCGTAAGATGGCCCTGAAAAAGAAATACATGATCATGGGCCTGGCGACAGTCGGCGGCGGTGTTGTTATAGGTCTTTCCGCTGGATTGCTCGCACCAGTCATAGGAGCTGGTCTCGCGGCTGGTTTTACGACTGTTGGCATCACGGGAACAGGCACGTTTTTAGGAGGAGCTGGAGGTACAGCTTTGATTGCTTCCGGTGCTACCTTGACGGGGAGCACAATCGGTCTGAGAGCTTCACATAGGCGCACGGGTGCTGTCCGGACATTCGAATACCGTCCCTTGCATAACAACAAGAGATTCAATCTTATTGTTACTGTGGCTGGTTGGATAGCTGGTGGCCTTGATGATGTCCGGCTACCATATAGCACGGTAGATCCGATTATGGGCGATCTTTACTCGGTTTTGTGGGAGCCCGAAATGCTTCGGAGCATGGGTGAGACTATCAACCTTCTAGCTACAGAGGTATGTTGGCAATTAACCCTGCAATTCCCGTGTACGACAATAAACGGTGTTGTACGAGAAGAAAAAGGCCCTATTCGATGAGCTGACCAATGTACAATCCAGGCTCTAACTCAAGGTCTGCAGCAAGTGCTGGGAAATACGGTCTTGGTCGCTTTGATGTCGTCTTTGCAGCTGCCTTTAGTCCTCACCAAGCTCTCATATCTGATTGACAACCCCTGGAATTCATCGCTAACCCGCGCTAACGCGGCAGGGCTAATTCTTGCCGATTCGCTAATGGACCATAACCTTGGGAAAAGGCCCATTACCCTACTTGGCTTCTCACTCGGATCAAGAGTGATCTTTTCTTGTCTGAAGGAGCTTGCAGAAAAGGGAGCATTTGGGCTGGTTGAAAATGTTTTTATGTTTGGGTCTCCAATCGTGGCAAACAAAGACGACTATATGAAGGCCCGCAGCGCGGTTTCGGGGACTTTTGTGAACGGTTATGCTACTAATGATTGGATATTGGGTTACCTTTTCCGTGCCACGAGTGGTGGCATAATGCGTGTCGCGGGCCTGGCGCCGGTGGAAGGGATCCCTCGATTAGAAAACGTCGACTGCACAGAGCTGGTCAATGGCCATATGGATTACCGAACAGCAATGCCGCGTCTACTCAGGGAAGTTGGCTGGGAAGTGCTGAGCGACGAGTTCGAAGAGATCGTCGAGAATCCAGACCCGGACAACCATGCGGAGCGGCAAAGAGAGTTGATTCGTGAAATCGACGCAGCTCGTAGGGAAGCCGAGCTCAAACCGAAGAAGAAGCGCTTCAGTCTGTTCAGGCGAAAGAATAAAGTGCCAGAGAAGAAACCATGGGAAATGTATGATGCAAATGACTACAACGACAGGCTCAGCACGGCTTCTACCCGCGGGTCGGCTGATAGCAGCAGCAACGGAGCTGGGACTGTCCTGTTCGACACCGACGCCATCAAGGCAGAGCTAGCCTCTGAGAACATTGAGGTGAAGCAATTGGAATCGACACTCCCACCGATGAAACTGGACTTGGATAACACGCAGACAAAAGGTCCGCCCGTAACTGGGAGTAAAGAAGACCAGATGTCAACATACGACACGCCCGTTGAACCTCCGCAACGCTCATATTCCTCCTCAATACTACCGCCAAAACCTCAGATGTCAACATATGACATGCCCGTTGAACCTCCACAGCGTTCATACTCCTCCTCATTATTACCGCCAAAACCGGAACCCTTGATCGAGCCTGACCCAGAGCCCGTACGGCCGCCGCTCGTATCTTCCTTATCAACCCCGGCGACCGTTGGCGGGGCATCCGTCGCTTCTAGCGCATTAGGCGCTGCAGCTATGGAGCCTAATGCCTGGGCTGATGAAGACGATGGCGAGGTCCAAATGTCCTTTGAGTGATTGCATATCTATTTTATTGCATTCTCCTTTTCTTTTCTTTTTTCTTTCCTTTCATTCTTTATCTTTGTTTTGGGAGCGTTATTTCTTATACTGGAAGGCCGAGGAAGAAAGCTATGCATAGACCTTGACGCCTAGGCAGCATCCATTCTATATATCAGAGGACCGGAGTAAACTGACTCGATGGTTCTTGTTAATGGCATAATAATATATATTATAGACGCAGTCATCTTCTCGTTGCTGTAGTACATAAGTCAACTGGTAATAGGGCTACCAGACGATATCATTCGAGGGCTGCCTCGGAAATTTGAGACTCGACGGCGTGTCACGCGTCTGCCTGCCTGCTGCCTCCGTCTTATTTTCAGGTTGTCGCCGAATAAATTGTCTCCTCTCACTCTCGCCATATTCGCGATTCGCGATTTTTCTTCTCTACTAAATTATATCTGCCGACCTCCAATCTTATAATCGCCATTCGACGCGCAAAATATTTCCGCACTCGTTGTGCCAGAGACGAGATTCCCCCGCGAAAGCTGCGGCAACGCCGACGTGCACGACAACACAGAGCTCCCGTCCTCCCACTCACTTACTTTGTACATACTAGATACCAACCGGAATATTGCAAACTTCCTCGATCTCACCCGAGTACCCGCAGCCGGCCTCAAACCGCCGCGTCCTATAGTACAGCTCAATTCCTTGATCGTGACCGATTAGCCTACCGGTAATTGATCGACTGACTGATAAATAAACGCACTTGCACAATCCGCGAGAATCGCAGTTCGCCAAATCGAGTCGAACATGAGCATACAACCAAAACCGAGACCCAACGCAAGCAATGGACAAAATTACATCAACATTGCTAGCTACCGCGGAAAACATTTACTGAGTACGTTTCGTGAGGGAGGGAACAACAACGATAACAATAATAACAACGACAACGGCAACAATAAGGATATCAACAATAAGGATACCAATGGGAAAGCCGCGAAAGAGAACGCAAAGACTGTTCCAGAACCGGATATATACGATCAACCGAGGAGCTCTAGTGACGAGGATGATGAGAGTGAAGCGAATTTGTCTGACGATGATGATCTTGGGCTAGGGGGTGTGAGTAAGAAGAGGGATCGGCCTGTGGGGAAGACGTTGGATGAGAAAATGGCCGATACGGATGGTGTGAATGGGACTGAGAATGAGGTAGCTGGGGAAAGGGAGGAGGAGGAGGAGAAGGAGGTGGAGGTGGTGAAGGAGGTGAAGCAAGAGAAGAAAAACAAGAATAAGAAGACGAAGACGAAAGCGGATACGGGACCTGATGCTACTCCAACGCGCAGGAGTGGAAGGAAGGGGAAGATTAACTCTAGCAATATACGAGAGGAGTCAACGTCTCCGAAGCCGCAAAAGAGGGCATTCACCGAGAGCTTTGGTGGAGACGACGACGGTGAGGATATGTGGTTTCTGTCTTCGCAGAACACAAGAAGGACAACGAATAGGTATTCCAGGAACAATACGTTCCAGAAAAGTCGCAAGTCTTCTTCAGCGACGCCGTCCGGGTCAATGCCTTCTTCGCAACAAGGAAAGAAGCGAACAGGAGGGAAAGGAAAAGACAAAGAAAAAAAGATGGACGACGACGACGACGACGACGATGAAGATGCAGGAGGAGGCTTCAAGGTTCCCATGGAAATCCACATCCCAAGCCCACCACCCTCCAAGAAACGCAAGTCACCAGCACCAGCTCGCCGCGATGACGAGACATGGCCTGATACATCCCAATTCAAATTCCCACCCGCGTGGCCCAACGACACCGTCTCCAGCTCCTCAAATACCGCTACATCCTCGCGAAACCCCCAAGTCTTCGACGTAGACGCAGACGACGACGACGACAACAACTCCCTTTCATCCGCACTCAGCAGCCCCCTCAGCCCCGTCCCGGACTTCCCCCTCGAATTAACAGAAGCCGAGAAGAAGCACATAGAATCCGAAGAGCTCAACACCGACCCCAACGAACCCCTATGCCCCGTCTGCAACCAAAGAGTCGACCCAGACTCCCTGCGAGCTTTCATGTCGAAACCCCGACGTCGAGTCCGTGAACAGCGCCAGTTCTGCGAATCGCACAAGCTAGCTTCCGCCGAGGTGGAGTGGAAGGAGAAGTCGTATCCCGCGATCGACTGGGATACCTTCGACGACCGGATTTGTCGGCATCTACCGGAGATTGAGAAGCTTCTGGTCCCTGAGGCGTCGTCTTTTTATCGGAATATTCTTGACACGGCGATGAAGTCGGGTCAGGCTAAGAATTTCAGATTGACGTTATCCGGAGATGGACTGGAGAATATCTCTTGTGGTTACTATGGTTCAAGAGGGGCTGGTAAAATGTACTTTTATTTCTTTTTCTCTTTTTCATTGACTCCTTGTTATTATTACTGGAGGCTAATAACCATCTTTCTTAGGTTACATATCGTCAGCTCACGCTTCTCTCGCCACCTCCGCCGTCTAGCAGCATTCGACCACATCGTGAAAACCGCCGGTGTAGCGGGCTACGCACAGTCCGTCCTCGTCCCGGAACTGGCCATGCGACTCGTCAAAGAAGATATGGGCGTTTCTGACGAATCCGCGCGGAAGATCATGCGCGAGTCCATAACGATTGGGGAGAAGATGAATCCGGCGTTGAACGACGTTGTCCACGTTCCTGAAGATCAGAAAATTGAGAATTGGGATTGATTGATTGGGAAACTGTTAGTGGTGCTTGCAGAGTGGTATGTATGATATAGATACTGATATGTAGGTATGTTGCTTTCACTTTCAGGCCGGATGGGATGGCTTGAATTTCTCGGTCTGTTTGTTTTATACATGTTCGCTTGGTTGATCCGAGTATCTATGGATGTCGTTCATGTTATATATCATTTACGCTGACCAGCTGGTTTATTATTCATTTACTTTGTTTTCCCATGCTGTTTGAAATGGTGCTACGGAGTTGCTTTCAATTGATATCTCTGGACCTGTACTGTTCATCTCTTCCTTTCCGTATACTTCTATTCTGTATCAATATAAAGTCTCTATTTAGGTACTGCACGAGAACCACGTCAAACGTTGACAGGAACCGTTGAACCTAAGGAACGTTCGTATGTAAATCATCACAATCATATTCTTAATCAATCAGAACGCCGATATAAACCTCTTTTTCAATGCTTTTAGGCATGACGGAGCAGTTGCAACAAGTATGTACTGTACATAAGTTCCGGTTTGACTTTAGAAATCGTTCTAGGAAAAGGTCATAACCCATGAAGTCTCGCTTGAAAGCAGCATGTATGTATAAGGCCGTCGCTGTTTTCGACCGTCCGTGCCTCAGCGGGAGGAGTCTGCCCCCCAAGCAGAAGGCTGTCTGTGTTCACCGTGGTCATTATTTGACGCCGGAGTTTCAGCAGCCGCAGCACCATGACCACCATATCCCTTGTGATTCTGTTCCTCGACATCGACATCCACATTCCCGTTAGCATCATGATCATTGTCATCCTCGTAATCATAATCATCATCATCATCATCAGCCAAACCATCCGACTCTACAATCCAAAACACCGGAATCGCACCCAACGCCGCCATAACCGTCAAAGTCCACCAAGGAATAACCATAAACCCGCGGTTGACACCAAACGAGAACGCAGCACCCAAGAGAGCCGGGCCAGCAGCTCTCCCCACCGCGCTGGTACTGGTCGCGATGCCATTCAGGGACCCCAGAACCCGCCTGCTAGAGGCCGAGTTGGTGAGCAGGATGATGCAGCAGGGGAAGCTGAAGATGACGCAAGCCAGTTTCGAGAACATGAGGAGGAAGACGGTTGGGATGCGGAGGGCGTCGGGGACCAGGACGGTGAAGGGGGTGATGAAGTAGAGGACTGGGAAGATGGTGGAGACGGTTTTTAGGCAGCGTAGGACGCCGTAGCGTTTGGCGGCCGAGGGGAAGATGAGGAATTGGATGAACATTCCTATTGAGCCGATTATGGTGTAGAAGAAGCCGATTGCTTGTGCGTCTGAATTGGTTGTGTTAGACGGGTTATTCCTGGTGGATGCTGGGGACGAGGGTCAGAAAAAGCCATACCTACGCCGAAGCCGCCGGCAAATCTGAACGGTAGCTGAACGTCTGGGTTATCTTTTATTTGTTGTACCCGGTAATGCATGAGGACCGGGAACTGCGAGTCGAATGCCATGTTATGCATTGCCATCGATGCGTACGCTAATAGTACCAGATTGGATTGCGGAGTAAACACTTGACTCCAACTTGGTTGCTTAGGTGTCCGTTTATTTCGACTTTGTCCGTTGGAAGTCGCAGTAGCTTGGTCGCCATTGCTTCCCAGCAAGGCTGCCCTTTCGTCGTCTTCCGCTTTGAAGATTTGGCTCTTTTTGCCTTTTCCGCACGAGGTGCACGAGTTCGTGAGCATTTTGCCCAACATCAAGCCATAATCGCGCCTGTCCTTCTTTGTTTCCAGAGTCTCCTGTACGATTTTACAAAACCAATAAGCTCTTCTGCAAATCAATGTAAGATCATCTTGACCGGTACAATAACAATCCATAGGACCAGGGCTAAGAATAGTTCCTTACACGCAGGAATAGAAATCCAGTAGTGATTCCGACAATAAAGAGCGTCGCCGCAGCCATATTCGGCAAAACAAACGGATACTTCTTAAAGAACTCGGAATTGCCAAAGAGCCAAGGATGTTTCTCCGCAGGACGAGCCAGCGCACCACCGAAAGCAGGACCGAAGATACTGCCAATCGTCCACACAAGCGGCATGACACTAAACCCACGAGGCTGCAGTTCTTTCTGAGGAACCAGCTCAGCCGTCATAGTACGCAGGATACCGACGTTGCCGTTCATAAAGCCCTGCAGGGCTCGTGCAGTCAGCATCATTGCCAGCGACTGCGAGAAGCCAAACACCAGCGAGAAGATCATGGTGAATGTCAGTCCTAGCAAAATAATTGGTTTTCGTCCAACGATGTCTGAGGCTGTACCCCATGGTACGGCCATGACACCTTGGCAACCCGCTGTGACTGCGGTGGTGATGCCTGCCCATTTTCCGACTTGGGTTCTAGGAACACCCAGGCTTTCAATCATCTCCGGCTTTAGGGTTGTTAGTCATATATATATATGTGCGTATTTCCTGTACTCTTACCAAATACGGCAAAACGCTTGTTAAGACGACTGTTCAGGGGAAAGCCAAGTTAGCTTTCATTGTTACCACCAGCTTTTTCTGGGATAAAGACTTTCCAGAACACGCATTATGGAGAACAAAGGATGGTGGTCTATTTACCAGGTTCTGCAAATCGACATATTGCTATAATGACAAGGCATTAGCATAGTACGGAAGACGCACACCGTTACAAGGTCAAGGGCTTTCTTTACCAAGTATTGTAAGCTGCTGGACCGGCAGTTTTGGTTTTTTCTGTTCCATTTTTGACTATATACAAATTGAGCATATATATATATATTTGTATATACACTGACAAAAAGAGAGAAAAAGAGAAGTATCAAAAAAGAATTGAACGAGAAGAGGAAGAGAGAATTAACTCGATTCAGAGAACGAAAATTAATTAAACCTATTCGGGAAATCTACACCGAAGCGGAGAGATTTCCGGTGTCATATCGGACATCCAGAACACGCTAGCAATACCGCCTTCTGCATAAAGCAGTATATTAAGCGGCAGAAAAGCAGTGTTTACTTTACCTGGGCAAGCGGTAGCATTAGACGTCCGAAAGTTTTTGATACGATACGCCACCGTTATCTGATTGGTCCTTAGCCATTTTAGCCTTTCCGAAAACCCTAACCCTGCTCCTGAGCCCAAACCCTAAGTAGAAGTCGTGTTGCACTCTTACTGTAACCATTCCGTCGTCATGACTCCTACATATCAGCGAACGCAACGACATCGGTTACGATACCACCAACGAGAACAATCCAAAAGCAATGTGCTCTCCCCTCCCAAAACCGCGTCCAGCTCCACCTCCTCCAGAAAACAAGCCCGTACCGTAACGTAACCTCGGCCCGGCAAGCAACGAACGCGAAACGCGAAACGCCCAACTCCCACGCCGAAAACCAACTCGCCCAGCAACAATAATAGCATCCGGATGGAAAACCGCAACCGCAACCGCAACGTGAGACCGATGCTCTCAACGCTAGAGTCTCTCCCTCTCGAACTTCTCGAAATCATCTTCTTCTACTCCCTGAATGACAATCTACCTCGCGCGTCGCCTTACCTGGCGGCCATCTTTTCGCGAGAACATGTGTATCGATTACTGATTCTGCTGGCGTTTTGGGATAACGATAAGCGGCATGATGTGCGCTACAACTCATACGGAGGGGATGATGTGCTTGGTGGCTCTCCTGCGCGATATGAAGATTTGGGTACGTGTACGTGGAGGGAGAACCGGATGTTCAATATTTATTGGATCCTACGACCGCTGGGTCGAGATTATGTTCCTCTTACTGCCAACGAGAGGGGGAAGTTGCAGTCGAGTATTCTGATGTGTCGGTGGTGTACGAATGAGAAGATCCGGAGGTATTTGCCGGATCTGACCAGGTTAATTATCGCCCGGTGGTGTATAAATGCTGGGTACATGTGTGGGAAGGACTCGGAAGCGTTTCGGGACTTGGAGGAGCTAGTGTGCCTTGAGCATGAAGGCGAAAGAACTGAAGAAACTGATTGCATCACAGTCAGGGGGAATAAATTACCACACCCGGAACAGCGGAATGAAGAGGCGGAAAAAGATTACTACCGATGTTGTCAAATCCTTGTTATGGAGAACAAATATGTCTTACTCGTCTTCAGCGAGAGCTTCGAGAAATGGCCGGGAAAGTTATGGTTTCAAGTTGAATTTCCCCTTCTCGGCCTGAGGGAGATACCTCCTTCTCTCTTCCGTGCAGACGTCAATTCAGTCAGCAAAGGTCTGGTCCGAGGCTCCTTCACTGACGCACACTTGTCTTTGCTCAGTACCATCCGCTTGTCAAGCTATTGGACTTATTGTATGCCGTACGTGTCCTTGCAGACAGAGGTAGCCTATTCCCGAGATGCTTTACTGGATGGTATCCGTACCGCTATTACCACGATCAATCCTCGTGCACTTGACCTATTATTGAGATACGACGTACTCCTGTACTACCCTTGTCGCCTATACTACATGTGCCCATCAAATATCTTTCCGATTGCTGCTCAAACGTACCTCAATGTCTCAAATGATCGCAGGAACAACAACAACAACAACAAAGACGCCCACATTAAAAAGGCCCAGGACGATGCACTTCTGTGCTTCCTCCTTCTCCTTACGACCAGCGAGGTGTCTCTACCCGACGAACCCATGATTAGGCAGCTCGCAAAAACCGTGGGCGATCCTTTCGAGACGTGGTTGCTGGATTTTATGTCGATCCTGCCGGGCCATGATAAGAGAGTGCGGGAGAATTTTGTAGAAAATGTTGTGTTCATGGAGAGGAAAGCTAATATCTATAGATACAATGAGCCTGGGCTCGTGGGCAGGCTTTTTTACGAGGTTATGCCCACGTCGACATTTTTCGAAATACCTGGGGACTTGATATCAGAGGAAACCGAGTATCATGACAGGATTTAAGGCTCTCGTGCCGCTCGGTCGTGGATTCGAGAGGAGGTTTTCGAATGAGGCGGCGAGGTCTTACATGTACATACTGAATTTGATGGAATCACGATTTCGGCCAGCCCTTACATAGACTCCTTAGTCCTTACCCGATCCTACCAGACAGTGACCGCTCTGCTCGGTCGCCAGGTGGAAAAGGGATCGCGGCGCTGGCAAGTTTGTGCTGCTAGAATTGTGCATATTACTATTGTAACTGGAGAACTTGCCGTTGGTTGCTTCGGCGTTTCCTTTCGTGCTATCATAAGTAAGCCTGTTGTAATAAGTCAAGGACTTTTTATTACTATAGCTAGTAAGATACAGAAAGATCGCATTAGAGAAGAAAGAAAAGAGAAAAGGAAAAAGAGAAAATAAAAAAGCAAAGTCCATCCTGTGCGGTCCAACTCCCGGCTAGTACTGATTGACTCTAGCGTTGTTCTTTAGCGTAACAACGAGGGCTTACCCGAGTGCTTCATAGGCGCAGACTATCACACCTGTACAATCCATTGAAGCAACTGTTCCCCGTCTCTAAGTTCATACGACGCTGAGTACGTCGATCTTGCGAATGCATCCGTCGATTCCATCCTATGGGCTTGATACCGTGCGTTCATATGTAGCATATCAAAATTGAGAAGAGGAAGAGAGAAAGAAAGATTGATGTTTGCCTCGATTCAGTGAACGGAAATTTGCTAAACCTATTTGGGAAGTCTACACCGAAGCGGAGAGATTTCCGGTGTCATATATTAGCAAGAAGTGCAGAACAGAATGAATGAATGCTATATGACTATGACTATTGCCACTATGAACACACGATGAGAAGAACTCAGAGATGAAGAATCTGACTGTGTGCCGAATGCTGACAAAGCCGATATATCTCCGATATATACCCGAGGGAAGACCGAGGGTGCTCAATATATATGATATCGGACATCCAGAACACGCTAGTAGTACCGCCTTCTAGGTAAGGGAAATGCAAGTACTGGGAATGTCTAAAATGACTATCATACCCGCGATGTTTGCTATTCTGCCTACCCTAGGCCCACTTTTTTCAATTACGACGGATTATCATTGGGTGTGGTGCTAGGGTTAGGG
>HG983410.1:0-50688 GCA_900006255.1 Xeromyces bisporus
CGGATCTTAACACAGGACAAGTCCAGCGGAATGGTGAGACGAATGTAAATATATATAACTTCAATACGTACTCTGTACTTCTGTGATGTTCAAGGCTTCCACAGCGTACAAAGTTTCGTTGAGGTCAACATATACCAGATCCATTGATGTTCACTGGCATATTGATAGCAAGCATCTCAAAATATATCAAGTACAGATATAACCAGGCATCATCGAACAAAGTATCATAGTACTCTTCCATCAAATTCATTGTATTCCTTGCTAGATCCATATATAATGCATTGCGCAGTACCCCCAGCGATGTTGTTGTTGTGCCATAACCTATTGGCACAATCAATGGTTTTTTTTTTCCTCTTTTAACTTCATCTTAAATGAAAATGGCACTGGTTCGAACCCTTGGCAAGGGTTGTTAATTATTTTTGTCTTGTTTACATAGGGCATAAACCTCTAACGGTGGCAGCCAATCAGCTGCTTTGGTCTCATCCGGAGGCCCACCCATAACCCACATATATCACGTGTTGGGTAGCCCCACAGGGGGACGTTTTGCAGGTCGCCCACCAAAAAATGCTCGAACTTTAAGGGTCGTCAACATCCCAGGCCTTGACCGGGAAGTAAAAAAAGGTTCATCGAAGTATTTTTTAATGCCTTAAAAATAGCCCCATGAGCATTAGAAAGCCTTCTAGAGTGTTGTGGTGGATGTGAAAGTCTTCAAAGTTGACGGGTTTTTTTTGGTGCGGCGTCCGGGATTCCCCAACCATAAACTGATATGATGAACAGATCGGAATGCAGCTCACGTGGCAGCTCGAACTCGATCTGCAGAACCATGGCTCCGGTTCAAGGAACATCCCACATGTCCATCCAGCTGTCGCAGACAAAAACCGAACCTCGAATGGTTCAGACTCCAGACTCCAGACTCTTATACGTACCAGTGATCTTGCATGACGACTCATTCGCGTACCGGCTCGCCGGTTGACCTGGAAATTACGGAAAACGGAGGGTGAAGGGCCTTTTAAAGGTTTGGGGTTTCGGTGATTCCCACTTCCCACAGCGATAACCATTCTTGGCCCACATGGAACCGTACATCATCAACGCTACATCGCATTATTTGTACTAGGGTTGGCTGATCAGCACGATCGGCATGAATACTGCGGAGTACCAGTTCGTGTCCCGTCATGGTTCGATGGAGATAACTTATTATGTCTTCGACATTTGAGTGTTGATCAACGGCGCTGCGTCGGCGCACGAGGCATTTTTACTGTTGCAACGCATACAACGACAGTGCAGCGTGCACTGTACCCCGTACGGAGCCGTGTACGGAGTACCACTCCCAGTCTCCCTTAACGGATTGTTGCCTTCTTCCTGCAAAGTGAGGGCATCAGCAGCACTACGATACTGTGTTGAAATGGCCAGTCGATCGGCCGCGAGGAAATGACGCGGAGTCGTCATAGGAGGAGTTCCAGTCTCCAGCAAGAAGAGAAAACCCTGCATACACCATGTGCATCAACCGAGATTAAACCGAGCCCCTAAAACAAAACTCGAAGGGTCCTTCAAATTCGCAATATTAATCAAGGACCATGGACGACTTTTGAGTTTATATATACACTTACCGACGATACATTCTCATCCGCGCCGTGGAAGACTCCTTACGGAGTTGATTGCTGATGTCTAAGACGTTACTAACTACTACTGTATATCATACTCCATTAATATGTGCTCTATGTATTAATTATTCCTTATTTTCCCTCTCCTCTTCGCTCGCTTTTCCCACCTACTCACTACTACTACTACTGCTATACGGTATGGGTCTGTTTTTCTCGAGTCGTTGAGACGGTGAAATGTCCTGCGACTTCGTACTACTTCTCCTTGCCCGTCACCGACAATGATCGCGGCCGCGGATGCCTGGGCGTGGCTGGCAGTGGTGCTCTTTATCGGTACAGTGATATATACATTATGTGGTACTATTTGGATCGGTGATGCTGACTTCAAAAATAGTCCTACTTAGGATTACTTCGCGCTTCCTTTTCAAGACGGCCAAAGGCCTGCAACTTGAAGATGGTTTGATGGTATTCACAACGGTATGTATGCTTCAGATGTTCGGCTTTCTCCAACCGCAGTAATCGGCTGACACATTGCACACAGGCCTGCTATATCGCCCTCACAATCACTCTTTACGAATTATCCAAGTATGGCACCAACGCAATGCCTTTGGATAAGACCCACGTCGACCCGAATGTCATTCCACGCCTGGTTCACGGTAGTAAACTGGTCATTGTCTGCGAACAGATGTGGCTGGCGACCATCTGGGGGTGCAAAGGATCCCTGCTCCTGTTATACTCCAGCATGACGTATGTCGAATTACCGTGGTGATTAGAGACTTTGATGCTAACATCTTCCAGTATGGGTCTGCACCGACATCGCTTGGTCCTTTTCATGGCTGTATTCTGTGCCCTCGGCTACATCGTTATCCAGATTCTCTTTTTTGCTTGCTGGTGCCGGCCTTTCTCCGCATACTGGTCGGTGCCTCCCAAGTCCATCCAATGCTCCGTCTATCGAAACCATCTCATCACTGTCCTCGCGCTGAACGTTTCCTCCGACCTGTTCATGATGTTCATCCCACTCCCACTGCTCATCATTGCCAGATTGAACCTAGCCAAGAAAGCCACGCTATGCGCCGTCTTCTCGCTGGGCGCTTTCGTCATCGTCTGTTGCATCCTCTCCAAGTACTACAGCATAACGAACCCGTACGGAGGAAAGTGGATCGACTGGTACATCCGCGAAGCCGGCACTGCCGTGATCGTCGCCAACATCCCGCACTGCTGGCCGCTGGTGCGACGTCTGCTGAACGTCCGCGAATTCTTCTCCAACAATCACTACTCCTCGTACGTGCACAGGACCCAACCGTCCAATTCGCGCCCCAAGAGCAGCATGGCCATGTCGTACATGCGCTCGAATATGTCTTCCATGTCACGCAGCATGCTCCGTCGTTCCAGCAGCGAGCGGACCGTGGATCGTCCCGCCGAGCACCTGGAGATCTGGGAACATAAGAACTTTCACATCACCGAGGAGCCTGGATATCAGTATCAGACCAGCATTCCCGGGTCGAGTGAAGGCAGTCACAGCTTGGAGAACAGCTCGGCAATACAGCCTTGTAGCGAACGCGAAAATTTGCGCACGAACGCCACTGTCACGACCGCTGTATGATGATCAATTGTTGTTTATTATATATAATTGTCTAATACTTCGGCGTTTTTTCTTTTTATCTCGGTTAGATACCTACTTATGTTTTGCTTTTGGCTTCCCAAGGGAACTTGGAACTTGGTTACTTTTAGGAATGAAGAACGGAACAGGAACAATGGACGATCTTCACGCTGGAGTTCTGATAGATTTCGCCGGACGTTGAAAAAAAACTGTAAATGTCAACCCTGGCATGCATCTCTTTAGTGAACTATTAGAGCCTATGTTTGTAGAACCTACAATGTGTTTTATGTATCCTTAATAGTCTCAACTGCATCAGTCGTAAGGAAGTACATATGCATGTCAAAGTCATGAAAACCAAATATCAAATCGCGCTAACAAGTACACAAAATCAATAGGGTATCTCCAATTCAATCGTTCAACCATACAACGTACAGTACTATGTACTAGGAATCGTAATCGTCTTGAGCCTTGATATGCCAGGGGTAGACGCAAAGCAACCTCACGCGAGAATGCACAAGAGAACAGTAACGTATATACTGGCAGCTAGGTCAACGTTTTTAGCAACGCACGAAGCACACGAGGCGAGGGAGCTGGAAATTCACATAAATCAGTTTTCGACATCAAGAGAAGTATCGTCTGCGTTAATTGATCAATACTGACCTGGGCGCCCGTTCCGCGACTCGACAATCTGCTCTTCATAACTGTCATCGCCGACAGTCCGCAAATTGCGATTGGCTGCAATATCACCGGGTCGTCTCCAGTCAAGGTCATAATCATCGTCAAGGTAATCGTCGCGAGGACGCGAGTGGAGGATGAGAGGACCGGGTTCGGCGGGAGGCGGCGAAGAGTAACGACGGCCACGGGGCGTCACTGAAGCTGAACGCGGGCGAATGGTTCTAACGCCGTGGTGCCGCGAATGCGATCGTCGGCGCGAGGACGACGATGGAACCTTCAGCGCATCCCGACTTGGCTGAACATCATAATAAGAATCCGGCGGAGTCACCCGCTGGGGAGATGGCGAAGTATGGTAATATGTAATAGTGTGAGCTGGTAGCATAAGCAGTCAGCCAAGGGTGGCCCGAAGTTAGTGTYTTTTTTTTTTTTTTTTTTTTTTTTTTTCGCTTACTTTCTAACTGTCGCTTGATTTCCCTACTCAGATCAATTACTTCGCTAATTTGATCCTTGGAAAGGGCTTTCTGGACCGTGACTTTCTCGTCCTGCGACTAGTTAGTTCTTGGGCACTGGAACGGCCACATCGCAGCAAGACTACAATGCATACCTCCGGATTCTCTTGAAAGGGATATCCGAGTTCGATGAGAGCGCGGTAATGGACCAGTCGTCGCGGAAAACGAGTCTTGCCCTTTCGCGGATACGGTTTCTCTATCACTTCATCATCGACAATGGTCTCGCGGTAGCGTATACTGTCCGAGCGACCCCGTCTAGCAGCAAGACGTTCCCGATCACGAATGTCCCGGTACTCGTCGTCTTCGTATAACCCGGGGTCTGCGATATCGATGCCTTCGTAGTCCGATTCGTAGCGACGAGGAGAGGGAGAGTATCGCAGCGGAGGGGGAGAATATCGCCGCGGAGAAGGAGAATACCGCCGCGGAGAAGGCGATGGCACGTAGGGACGGCCGTAATACGTATCCCTCCGTCGGCGAGAAGCCATACGGTCAAACGTGTCCAAGGATGACTGTCGTCGCAGGAGTTGGGGACGAGGAGGAGGAGGGGGGCTTTCCACACGACGACTGGGGTTATCTGTATAGACCAAATATTCGTCGTCGTCGTAGGGCGACCTGGGGCGTCGAGCCGGAGGTCCGTATCGATCTTCTTCTTCGCGCAGACGACGCTCGAAGCGGTCGCCTTCTGTGCGACGTGGCCGCTCGGCCACCGGACGGCCATAGCGGGGGTACCGCTCACGCGGGGAGGGAATGTCGTCGTAGCGATACATGCGGGAATCCGCGAAAATTGTGAATCAGTCCGCAAGTGTTTACGCACTCCCCGCGCGGAGTACTTTAGCTGGAGTAACCCAGGAACAGGTGGACCCTTAGCAGTGGGTGATAGCTTGCGAACCGTGGATGGTCTATGTATAGGGCTTGGATGGATGGTTGAAGGAACCGTGCCACGCCCACAGCACCCAGAAATGTCGCGAACTTCAAAGCACCAGCGATGGCGAGAATCCAAGGAGGAAAGAGGGAGGAAATGAGTAGCTTTTAAACTTGCATATATATATATATATATATATATATGGATATCTCTGGGTTATCCTTGCTTATTTTGCGGTGGTTGCCGTCACTGGCCAGTTTTGCCTGGAGGAATTCTCGGTCGCCAGTTGGCCAGTTGGTCCAGATTAAGGTCGGCTTCTAATGCACTAACCCGTTTCGGCAACTCCGCGTGGGGCACCTGGCATGATCATTAATGCACAAAATTACGTAATTATGCTTGCATAACTATGGTGCCTGATTGATAAGGCCAAAATCGGTAATACCAATACCGAGTGTAATTAACTCTCGGCCGCAAATTAATTTACCCGACAATTTTTTCAGATCAACAACTGAGCAGTGAGATTGACCATCCAACCCACAGTTCAATATACAGCATATCACATAAGGAACCTCAGCGACCATGTTCGCCGTCCCGGGATGGTCTGTATCCAATTCCGAGTTGAAGCAGCAGACAGAACCAGCTCCTTCGAAGCAAGCATCAAAGAAACGAAAGCGCGAGAATGCCAATGCCAATGCCGCCAAAGGAAATGTCGATGAGATGTATCACCAGCTTATCGAAGCGAAGGATGATAAACCGAAAGGGGAGAAAGGCAAGGGGACTGCTGTCAAAACCGCAGAATCCAACAAAAAGAGGAGAAAAGAGGGCAAATCAAAGGCTGGAAAGGCCGATGGTGGTGATTCTTCTGCGAAGGCGGCAGATACGGAACAGATAGCAAAGGATGACTCGTCGAAGGGAGCTGATGCAAGCAAGGACAAGGGGAATAAGAAGCAGAAGAAGAAGGATACGAAGGATAAGACGAAGAATGGGCAAGAACAAAATGGCGTACAAGATCAGCAGCAACAACAACCTCAGCAAGAGAACCAAAATCCAGCCGCTACTGAGACTCCCACTTCTACAGCAACCGCTCCAACTCCCGCACCACCGGCTCTAACGCCTCTCCAGCAAGCCATGCGCCAGAAGTTGGTCTCTGCGCGATTCCGCCATCTAAACGAAACCCTATATACTACAGATTCCAACAAGGCAATGGAATTATTCAGTTCAAGCCCCGAGCTCTTTGACCAATATCACGTCGGTTTCTCTCAGCAAGTAAAAGAGTGGCCCTCAAACCCGGTCGATGGCTACATCCAAGCCATCCAAACTCGCGGAAAGGTATCTCCCGCTCCAAAGAAACCCAACAGCGGAAATCGTCCTCAGATCCGTCCCCTTCCACGTCGTCCGAACAAACTGTGCACCATCGCCGATCTGGGCTGTGGTGATGCTCGACTTGCCCGCACCCTGGCACCGTCAGCAAAGCAGTTGAACCTGAAACTCCTCAGCTACGATCTCCAAACTCCTGACCCACTTATCACGAAGGCGGATATCTCCAATCTCCCCACGCCAGACGGAAGCGTCGACCTGGCCATCTTCTGTCTCAGTTTGATGGGTACCAACTGGGTGTCCTTCGTGGAAGAGGCATGGCGCGTTCTCCGCGGCGATGGCAAGGGCGAATGCTGGGTTAGCGAGGTTAAGAGTCGCTTCGGCAAAGTCATTCGCAAGAAGGGACAGGTCGGCGCGAAGAAACCGGCCCTCAGTAATACACAGAAGAAGAAACTCAACAAGAAAAAGAAACGCGGTGACGATGACGATGACGCCGCCTCCGATATCGATGAGGCGGAGATATACGCCGAGAATGCTCGTCCATCTGATAGCAAAGACGATGAAACTGATATCTCTGCGTTTGTCGAAGTGTTCCGTTCACGCGGGTTTGTCCTCAGGCCGGAGTCGGTTGATAAGTCTAACAAGATGTTTGTGAGGATGGAGTTTGTGAAGCAGGGTACCCCGCCTACCAAGGGGAAATATGCCTCGGCTGGCGGTGTTGGAGGCGGCTATGGGAAGAAACGGTTTATTGAGAAACCGGCAGACACTGATTACGATCTATCTCCTGAGGAGGAAGCTCAAGTTCTAAAGCCTTGTGTCTATAAGACTCGGTAGAACGAGACATACGTCCTTAGCACCAACATTTGCTATGTATATATTTACCCAAATTCATGAGCATTGCTGGTAGTGTTGATGATCCAATCGTAGTATTATGTCAACGAGGTGGTTGGTTCTTTTCTATCATTCCTCAATCAAGAATTCACACGGCAAGGGAGGCAGAACTGTGCTGTCATAGCAAGACGCTGATAGATTCTCGCTAATCCCTTCTTCTCCATACATATATTATCATAAACGTAAGACAAAACCATTCACGCTCTCGTTCATTGACTGTTATTGTCAAGTTGAGCGACGGCCCGGCGCATTTCCTCCTCATTGTAGATCCGGAATCCCTTCTCCTTCGTCGCATTAGCCAGCTGGACGTTCTTGGCGTCAAGCTTCTCCTCCATGACCTGTTTCAACGTCTTAAGGACGAGCGTCTCGGCTTCAGCTAGGGTCAGCGAACGGTGGTATTCATTCTGCAACTCGGCTTGTGCACCCTCGCTTCCGGAACCGATGGCCTTGGCGTCATATCTGTAGAATGTACCCGACGGCTCTGCATGGTACCTGTTGTGACAATCCGATCAGAACTAGCCCTCACAGCAGCAAGAAGGCAGTTAACAAATTCAACAGGATGCAATGGCACGTACAGCTGAGGCCCATCCTCATCGTGACCCGCGATTAACAACGCAACCCCAAAAGGCCTACTCATTACACTCTCTTCGTCATCTCCGGTCTCTCCGAAGCGCAAGGCCAGATCGCATATCGCCTGTGTGCAACTCTCTACCCGAAGCGGCTCGGCATAGTGGAAAGCATGATTTTGGCTCTCAACACGGGCATGCTCGACCAGGGACCGTGCATCGGCCTGTAACCCGGACATGGCACAGCCAATATGCTGGTCTATTTCGACGATTTTCTCGACGGAAGAAGCCTCCAGGAGGGGAGAAGTGACACGCTTTTCGACACCGAGGATGACACCTTCGGATGTTGCTACCTAATTACAAGTCAGACTTGCTGGCGTTGTCTTCCTTGACATATAGAAGAGCGTCATGTCACGAATGTAGGGAATCCATCTTATGCATGCATAAACCCAGCATCCAAAAAGACAATGTACATACACCAATTGCCGTAGAACCCAGTTTGATAGCTTCAAGAGAGTATTCGACCTGGAATAAACGCCCCTCCGGGGAGAAGGTGCTGTTGCGGACGCAGTGTTAGAGGCACATGGGAGCAAAGAAAGAGCCACTATCAATTTGGCAAAGGAGTAACCAAGAGGTTCCGTACTTGATACCACGGTCTGTAGAGGACTGTCAGGTTGACTGCATCGCAGAGGGGACGTTGTTACTATGGAGCTTACCATATTCCGATCGTGCGATGAACATGTTGGTTTGGCTAACTGGTCAGAGAAATAGGGCGACGGCGAGCAGTTTAATTGTTTAAGCAAAGCGAGAACAAATGCCGAATGCAAAGCAAGAGAGATATAAAGAGAATAAGCCGTCGCGTTGAGCTGTTGTTGTTGTTGTTCTTGCAAGCTTAAGGCGGAGGAGCTCCAGCGAAGTCGACGCAAAGTTGATGCCTGGCGGAAAGCTGTTCGCAGCCTTGGTTTTCAGGCATTCTTCAGGCATCCTTCAGGCATCATAAGGTATCCTCAGGCATCAACTGGAGTCACGCTTTCTCCGCGAAAAGTACTGTACTTAAGGTAAACACTCCAACGCCAATCGTCTTTGCTTGCTTGCTTGTCTTTCTCGCCCGGCATCTTCAATCGCTTACTCTTATGCCGCGTGTCTCTTCTTTTGGTGCATCTCTGGAGCATGTCCTTCCATGACCGTAACTCAAGCTACGTGAACGCTCCGCGGTCCCGCGTTGTGTCCAGTCGCGTCGGTGAAAAGCAAAGCCCAAGCGGTGCATCTCCCTTGGAAACCGAAAACATGATGAAGGCTCCAGTGAAGGAGTCTACGAGTGCAGGAAACAGGGGAGAGCGGCCAAAGAGAGCCAGTTTACCGGCCAATGCTAATGTCCGCAAGAAGCAAAAGGAGCCGCCTGTGGAATGTAAGTGAGAAGAGCATGGCCATAAGGACCATAGGCCGTGTACTGTGGGTTACTGGGACTGGCTTATTGATTATGGCTGTTGGATTTTTATAGCGCCTCCGTGGAATCCCCAAGCTTCGTTAATCCCGCACTCTACGGCTCCTTTGGCCTGTCGTGTCTCCGTTCCTCCTTTAGGCTCCGCAGTGCCCCAATCGCTACATCCAAAGCCCCTCCGTGAGCTCTCTCATGATGCCCAAGAAGCAGCAATATTGGAGGATTTGCTCTACGTGTTTATGGGGTTCGAAGGCCAATACATACACTATCACAGTTCCTATGACCCGTCGTCCGAGAAGGATCGCCTTGGTGGTCCAACCTTTCAATTGGCACCCGGCCTGGATCCGACTCTGAAGGACCTGACACTTACCATGTTAAAAATGGCAACCCACTACAGTGCCATGGAGGCATTCGTGGAAGTCCAAAGTAGGGCTGAATGTGGAGCAGTCAGCCATGCCTTGTGTGCTGCTATCCGAAAACTTCTGAAAGACTACCTGATTCTTGTTGCGCAGCTCGAGAACCAGTTATTGAACAATCCCAATTTCACATTGCATGTTTTGCATCTGCGCACTATGTCGACCAGTCAGTATCTTGCTCAATTGTACTCCCTTGGCCAAGAGCTTCTTAGACGAAATGGACTTCTTGACCAGGACCTGGATGAATCGATAGTTGACTTTGATGACGTCGATAATATACTTGAGCAACTCAAGGAGGGAGGCGATCTCGTTCCAGGTGCAATGTCCAAGAAAGTCTGCAAAGGAGGTAATATACTTCGACATATCAGCGAGCGACTCACTACGTACTCTGGTGATCCGAATACCAAGACTCTCCTACGAACACTTCTCTGTGAAGCTAGCCGACCATATATGATAATGTTGAATGAGTGGTTGCACCACGGAGGCATTAAAGATCCCCACGCCGAGTTTCTTGTGAAGGAGCAGAAGTGGATCAAACGGGAGAAGCTTGAGGAGGACTATACCGATGAATATTGGGAGAAGCGGTATATGATCCGTGAACATGAAGTGCCACCTCAACTAGACAGCGTGAAGGACAAGGTCCTGCTAGCCGGGAAGTATCTCAATGTGGTTCGAGAATGCGGTGGCGTCGATGTCAGCAAAGAAGTAAAGGATGTGCCCAAGACTTTTGACGATCCCAGGTTCCTGGACAATGTCAATGCGGCCTATACTTATGCGAACGCCTCATTGTTGAATCTGCTGTTGACCAAGAACTCGCTTACTACTCGTTTCCGCTCGCTCAAGCATTACTTCTTTCTGGACAGGGCTGACTTTTTCCCTTACTTCCTGGAGCTGGGTGCATCTGAACTTCGGAAGCCCGCCAAGAATGTCAATGAGAGCAAGCTCCAGTCTCTACTGGACTTGGTGCTACGCCAGCCGGGTAGCATTGCTGCCCAGGACCCCTTCAAGGAAGATGTTAAAGTCCGCATGAACAAAGTCGGGCTTACGAAATGGCTTATGCAGGTAGTGAGCGTGTCTGGCGTCGACCAGGACAATCCTGAAGCGGCCCTGGAGAAATACCAAACGCCTGCGTCAGAGGATGACAAAGACATTGCGGGGTTTGACGCCCTGGAGTTAGATTACTCGGTGCCCTTTCCTCTTTCGCTGGTAATTAGTCGCAAGACTGTCCTTCGGTATCAACTTATCTTCCGTCATCTTCTGTCGCTCCGACATCTAGAAAGTCTACTGGTGACCTCGTGGCTGGACCATAACAAGGTCAACAGTTGGCGTCATAAGTCTTCAGACCGGAGAGTGGAGCTGTGGAAACGCCGAGCATGGGTCTTGCGTGCCAAGATGCTTGTGTTCGTCCAGCACCTCCTCTACTTCTGTACCGCGGAGGTCGTTGAGCCGAATTGGCAAAACCTGATGGACAGGGTAAACGGCACGGACGCAGATGGATCCGAGGTGACGGTCAACGGAACCAAGCAAGTTAACCGGACGGTGGATGAACTGATGCAAGATCACGTTGACTTCTTGGATACCTGTCTGAAGGAGTGCATGTTGACACAGGCAAAGTTGTTAAAGGTCAGTCCTACCTCGTCTGATAATGTCATGCCATAATTAACATCAGTTTACAGATACACGCGAAACTGATGACTTGCTGCACCATGTTCGCTTCTTGGACAGCGTCATCGCTAGGAAGGACTTTGGCTTCGGCCGACCCCGACTTGTCAGCTGGCAAGGCTGGTGCACCAGATGCAAAGGCCTACGATCCGACTCGAATTGGCAAGCTCGAAGATACGTTGAAGAAGTACGAAGACCACTTTAACAGGCATCTTCGTATCTTGATGGATAGGTATGTGTGATTTGGCTATCTGTTCTTGCATAAGATATACAGAGATACACTAACGCTAGATGCAGTCTCAACTATTTTGCGGCAACGGAAAGTGTGGTTCTCCTAAAACTCGCACATTCGCTAAGTTCGATCGGAAAAGAGGACTGAAATTGTTAGCCTGTTACAAGGGGCACAGATGCCAATAGAGTGAGTGGTTGCTCTCAACGTACTATTCTATGAGCAGCACTCGAAGTTCTACCCAAAAGCCTTTTCTGGATACGACTACTATTATTATCGGTGGCGTGGCACAGCTTGCGGTTTGCTTGGCCGATTCGGGTTTAGTGACTTTACGCTATCGGCCAACTGGCGATATATTCAGACACGGATATCAACTGCATTATCACGGGAGCAGGGGCTTTTGGAACCTGGGAGATATACGCTTCGCGAACCGGTGAAGTCCAGGTGGGAACTGATACCTACCAACACATCCAGCTATGCAGAAGCCTTATTCGTGGCAGCAAACCGTACTGCAGCATGGGAGACACGGTAATAAGGTGTCATCGACCGTCTCACAGCCCCGACGCTGAAAGGAATCTGCAGTGAAATTGATCATGGTTCCGTACCGTGGGAACAAAAGCCCGGCTACACGTTTCTCGGGGACCACGAAGTTTGAGTTATTCCTAACATCCTGATAACAGCATCTCATGCAAGATTTCTTGTTGTGTCGAGGTTCAATAGTGCAAGCTTCAGTCAATTACTACTATGTACTCCATACATACTATGGAGTATCAAGACGCTGAACTTTGTAAATATGGCATTATGCAAACGAAAAAGAATAACTTTTGTCACAGAAGTGGGCATTTCTTTGTCCATGATTTCTAGGATTTAACCATCGTAGAGGGTGTTAGGGCTCGTATGCCATGAACATGATCCTATTCATCCTTGCACTATGTACATGTACTACCTACTGTACGAGTCCCCTCAAGGCTCAAGTCCCATCAATTCTCCATGGTATAGACACGCACGTAGGCTAGTTATCACCACATCCAGGAACGCAAGCAAAAAGCCGAAATAGGCATGGGTGGAGACGAATTGCGGTCGAGAACCTTTCGTTTGTAACGGGATTCGAAGAACGGGCCAATCGGGAGGAGCAGAGATATGAGCCACCATGCAACGTTGGAGGAACATGCATGCAGTAGTCGTATAGATAGCAGGTATCGTACAACGCACGTACAGCTACCTCACAATTGTACCTGAAGTTTTTTTTTTTTTTTTTTTTTCTTCTCTAAGACTACCGAGAAATTGTTGCAACTTACAAGTTCAAAGGCCTTTATTATAAAAAAAAGGAATAGCCTTACGATGATTGACAACGTGATCAGGAACGGAAATAACAAGGATGATGCATGCACGTATCCGGAAAGTCATATACGCAGGTTTAATTCCGAGGCTTGACTGTGGATTATGTAACCCAGCAAGGCCGATCCACGGTACGCAACACGGCCCGATCATTGGTTCAGGGACCGGGTAAGTTTAATGAGAGGAGTTTAGGGCGGTCGTTAGTATAGACGATTAGTGCGTGTGTTTATTATTATGTGACTCCGTAATAATAAATTGTCTCCTTTTTTTTTTTTTTGTGCCAGGGCCATCCATATGGAGGGAGGATGGAGGCACAACCCAACCAGGCCTCACTACTCACTCACTCCTCACTAGCAGCAAACTAAACCACCTCAATCTCTCCCTCTTTTCTCTTTTTCTCCATCGTCTTTGCTTCCTCCCTTCGCGTCTTTCCTTCTCATCGTTGTTACTGTTATTCCTCATGCCTTCTTCTTCCTCCCCTTCGTTGGTGCCGTCTTCGGTGTAGGCTTGCTCCCCCAGACCTCTCTACATCAATGACCCGTTGGGACCTGGTCCAGTGCCTCCACCACCCCTGGTTCCCCTGCCCTCAGAGTGATCGCCGCCACCGTCACTCACGGTCATCGTCTTTTAAGCAATAACCAACTATTACTACTTCTGGCGCCTCTTGTTTATAGGTTACAAGGCGTCGTCCATTCTTTCATAGTTAGACGGTCTTAGACCAGACCTGCTGCTGCTTCTTCTTCTTCTTCTCTTATCGACGCTCTTTTCTTGTTGCATATTTTGCGTTGTCCCGTGTTTTTCCTGAGGGGGAGATCGTATTCCTCTTGCTGGATACACCCCCCGTTCCATTCGTTTGGTTCAGTCGCTTATATCGCTTATATCAATATCAATCGTCGTCGTCGCTATCGTTAGGAGTACCAGTTTGCTTTCCTGCCTGGTCGTCGGTCAATTTAGGGCTTTGCGATTTCACGTCGACCTGTTTGCGCTTGAACTGTCTATCGCGAACGTTTTGTGGGAGGTCTAGTCGCAATTAATCGTTAATACGTGAGGTGGCAGAGAAAGAAACATCCCAAGAAACGACGAGACCGCAACCCAATTCTGTCAATTGTCGCCAGTTTCCGTCCGTATATAAGAAATCGCACGCATCGGTTGCTGGAGGTGCCAATTGAGCTTTTTGCTCTGTCCGCTCATTTGATTCGAGTGCTGCGCCCCTAAAGTCGCTCTTTTTCCGCCATTACTTATTGCTTCCCAAGTCGCGTCTTTCTCGACTGGGTCGTCAATCCCGCCTTGCCAATTCTTCTGGTACACACACACACACACCTCTCGTATATCGAATGGGTCTTGCTAAGACGTTGACTGACTGACTCGCAACTATCCAGGGATATATCCGGGCCCTATATCTCAGCTCAATATGCCATCAATAGCTGTGTCTGCATTGACGGCCTTCCTGTCTCTTGGAGGTATCAACTTGGTCTCGGCCCAGGATGCTCCCAACATAGAAGTCCCTCGATATTACTTTCCTCGCGAAATCAAGCGCCAGGTCAGCTACCAGTGGCCCAGTGCCGCTCAAGGCGCTCAGGGCTCTCAGAGTGCTCAGAGCGTCCAGAGTACTCAGAATGCTCAGGGCTCTGAGGGTGCTCAAATAGTCCAGAGCACGGAGAGTACACAGGCAACTCAAAGTGCTTCGAGTCCTGTTCAGTCAACGGCACCAGAGACGTCAGCGACCTCGAGTCCCGTCATGTCGAGCCATAACGATGTACCAACTTCTGCGCCAAGTAGCTCGCCAAGTCCCTCCTCTTCGCATTTTGTTGTCGAATCTGTCATGGTTTCAGCAGGACCCAATGGTGTACCCCAAGCTGTCACTCAAGCCGTCACTGAAGTCGGTGCTGGCAAAGGAACGAGTGTTACCTCGGTTTTCGTCTCAGAGACCCCGAAGTCAACCCCAGCATCCACACCTGAGGTGACGACACCGCCTTCTGCAAGCTCCCCAACCCTGCCTTCAACAACCTCCAATGTCCCACAGACGCCGTCATCCTCAGTACCAGCTGGAGGGTCTGCAACCTCTGCCTCGTCCAGCGCAACCCCAACACCGGAGACTACCAGTGACGCCGATTCCACAAGTTTGATGTCGTCAACTGCGCAAGTGTCTATAAGTCCCACGGCAGTTTCTGCTTCCTCTACCATGAACCCTATCGACAGCACCACTCCTCCGACTGGGGACGTCTCGAGGACCTCGTCCTCTGCAAATTTGGAGACTTCAGGAAGTAGTGCAGCTTTGACAAGTCCGGCTGCTGAAGCGAGTACGGCTGCCTCGTCGCCTTCGGATTCGATGGGTCCTGCCACTCCGTCTTTGAGCGTTTCGTCTCCGACGATATCGCGTACCTCGTCTTCTAGCCCAGTCGGTCTTCCATTGACGTCTCCAACTGCAAGTTTGCCAGGCAGCTCGTTCTTAGGACAGACAACCAGCTCTGGGGCTCCCACTCCAGCATCCTCAAGTAGCCTAGGAATTTCAACATCAGGGACATCAAGTACGCCTGAAGTTCAAACAACTGGTAGTTCTATCTCTGGTGTCTTAGACAACCTGCTTCCAGGACAGCCAACCGACTCTGGAAGTTCCACTCTAGCGTCAAGAACTCCTAGTACGCCTGTTGCGTCCGGGTCTGGTACCTCCGTCCCTGGGATTTCAGGTACCCTGTTTTCGGGGCAGTCGACAACGCCTGGTACTTCCACTCCAACGTCACAATCCTCCAGTACGCCTGCCGAGTCTACGCCTGGTGCTCTCATTCCTGGGATTTTGAATAACCTGCTTCCGGGACAATCGACCACGGGAGTATCCACCTCTGCATCATCTAGCAGCCCAAGACCTTCAGCGTCAGGAACCTCCAGCACGCCTGATGCATCCACGCCTGGTAGTTCCATCCCTGGAACCTCTGCATCAAAAACATCCAGTAAACCTGGTTCTTCGAACCCTGGAATTTTAGGCGCTCTAATTCCAGGACAGGCGACAACAGAGGTTCCCACTCTAGCGTCTTCAAGCGACCAGAAGACTTCTGCATCAAGGACGTCCAGCTCGCCTAATGTGTCCACGCCTGGTAGTTCCGTTCCTGGGTTCTCAGGCAACTTATTTTCAGGGCAGTCGGTTACTAGGTCTTCTAAACCGGCAACTTCTAGCAGCCTGGAGACTCCACCATCAAAGACGTCCAGTACTCCTGATATATCCACACCTAGTAGTTCCATTCCTGGAGTATCAGACACCTTGTCTCCTAGACAGTCATCTACCTCTGGAGCTTCCACGCCGGCATCGTCTAGCGGTCCAGGAGCTTCAACGCCAGCGTCCTCGAAAACATCTGGTTCCGTAACCCCTGGGCTTTCAAGTCACCCAATACCAGGACTGTCAAGTGCTGCGAGTATCTCTGCAACGAGTTCAACGAATAGTTCGGAAACTCCAGCTTCAGTGACATCGAGCACGCCCGTTGTCTCAACACCTGCGGCTTCCACGTCAGGATCGTCGGGCTATCCATTGATGGGATTATTAGGCGCTTCCGGGACTTCATCACCAGGAATGACGGACATGTTTGGGCTTCCCATTTCGAGTGTGTCGTTGCCGGGACCAACGAGTACGTCTCCGCTAAATATTGCAAGTTTGCCAAAGATTTCGTTCTCGGGTTCGTCAAGATTGCCGAAGACCTCTAGTCCAGGGTTGTCGAGCAGCCCAAGTTCTAGAGCGCCAAGTTCAACTGCGCGGGCGCCCCCAAGCTCGGGACTTTCACGTTCTCCGCAACCCACTCCGAAGACATCCAGTTCGGCTATTGCTCCGGTTCCTTCTGTGTCCCGATCAGCCAGCGCCTCCTCACGTTCTGTATCATCGGTTGGCCTCAGATCTTCCAGCAGCGCTTCAAGAAGCTCCCCGAGTGCGTCTGTCCCTGTTTCGTCTGCGGCTGCCAAGCGTCCTAGTTCTACACCGGCGTCCACGTCCGTTCCCGTTTCACCTTCTTCCAGCAGGCGTGCTAGCTCTACGCCATTGTCGTCGTCTGTTCCCATTTCGTCTGCTTCCAGCGTGCGACCTAGCTCTACGCCGGTGTCGTCTTCCGCTCCCGTTTCGCCTTCTTCCAGCGGGCGCCTTAGTGCCACACCGGTATCTTCGTCTGTTCCTGTTTCGTCTCCTAAATACCCCAGCTCTACGCCTGTATTGTCATCTGTTCCTGTTTCACCTTCTTCTCGACACCCGACATCTACGCCTGTATCATTGTCTACTCCCATTTCTTCTTCATCCCCTAGCTCTACACCGTTGTTAGTGTTGCCTGCTTCCGTAACATCCAGCGCGAATCCAAGCTCCACGCCGGTGACCTCTCCTACTCCCGTTTCACCCTCTTCTAGCAGGCACGTCGGTTCGACGCCGGCAGCATCAGTGGCTTTCGTCTCCTCTAGCACGCCTTCGAGTTCCACGCCGGTGTCATCGTCTGCCGCGAATACACCTACTCCTGCCAGTTCCTCGAGCACGGCGACGCCGACCCCGACCCCGACGACGACAACCGAGCAACCGCAAACTACGGTGGCGCCGCCACCTCCTCCACAGCCTACGACTACATCGTCGGTTAACTATGACTTCGTACCGACTACAATCCTAGTTATGGCCCCGGGTCCACCATCTCAAGCAAATACGCACACCACTGCAGCGGCCGCTGCCACAACCTCGTCCAGAGAAATCGCGGAATCCATCTCGCCCTCTGACGAACCTCTTGATCCGCCTCCGGATTCGACTGTGATCCGGCTTGGTTTTGATGGCAGTCTTCCGTACGACTTTGTGGCCACCACGGCATTGTCTTCGTCACAAATCTTCCTCTTTGTGCCACTGGGTTTGGCATATGGCCTGGAAATACCCGTGAATGAGATACGACCAATGTTCATTAAGCCAGATAACAAATACAAGGCGGGATATTCAACTACGACGGTACAGTTGTATATTCCCTCGAAGTCTAAGCATGCTGTAAGCCCGTTGCTTCACAACCGAAACTCCCGGCTTTACAACAATCCAGATCCGTCTGTTCGGGCAATCATATCCATGCTGGATTCCTCGTACCCTCTCGGTGTCTCGGACTCTGGCACATCGTCGGGGTCGACGAAGTACAATGCCAACGGTGGAGTTGGCGGAGGCGATGACGGTGACGATGAAAATGGCAATGGCGGTTCTTCTGGTGGTGGTGACGGTACTGGGTCAAACTCTAGCTCCAAGGCCCACCCAAGCTCCGTTGGAATTGGGGTCGGGGCCGTCGGAGGTGCAGCAGTTTACGGTGCAGGAATGGTATGGGTTGCTCGCCGTTACAGAAAGAAGCGCCAGCAACATAAGCGTTCGAGCTCGGCAGCCAGCCAAATGAGAGAAGCGCCTGAGTCTCAACCAGCATTCCTAACCGGTGGTCGCATGTCTCGGGGTAGTAACAATAGCAGGAGGACCAACCGAACACAGATGATCAGTGCACCGGTGACGGTCGAGAACTCACTTGGATGGAACTGAAGTGCATGAGTTTCGAACCGAATATCATACTGACTGTCCTTGTCGACCCTTGACACCACTTCCTTCCTTATACCCATTTTTTCTCATTTTATCTGTTTTTACTACCGATATATTGTTCTTTTACCATTCTATTTTGAGCCATGTTATTACCCCTACGAATGATTTAGTTGCCATCTTTGTTTATACTTCTCTTGGATATTCCCCTTCTTATGTCGTCTTGCTCCTTCTTCCTCCTCTCTCTACATAGGATGGTGACAAGACCTTCCGCTGGTTGACCTCTTAAAGATACTTGTCTGTCTTTTTTCTTCATCCCGGTGTCGTCAGCCAGTCAGTTGGGTGGGTGGTAGGTATCTTTTATGAGTGAATGCCGCGAGATTCAATTTCTGTTTCTGTTGCTATCATATACCGTTATTATTACTCTTTTTGTTTATTTCTCTTTACTTTGTACGAATTTTGTTCTGTACAGATGTGTATAGTTTACAGTGCAATGAATGTAGAAAAGATTTAGATCTATGATACGAATAGTGCTGGTCACGATGACAATGAGTACCGATGCTGTGACTTTTGATGACTTTGAGTTCGCCTTAGCCCTAATAAGGACAGAATAATTGTCTTCAAGTTCTACATATAATAGTATTTACAGGGTAAAAGAGATGACCAGCTATTTACAAACATAGGACTATACAGACGGAGAGTATCGATATGATAGAATTAATCACTCTGACTTCCCCTTCCCAGAACCAAACCCCAGAAACCCCCAGACACCACCGCTCTTTTCGCCACTCATCTTCTCCTCCCCATCCTTAAACTCCTCCCAAGTAGAAACAGCAACCGTATAAGGAGAAAGCCCATCTCGGAAATTCTTAGACTTGGTATCCGTCCGCGTCTCGACATCATGACCTGATCCACCCGACGAATCCGAATCCGAGCTCGAACTAGCCTCTAAGTGTACCTGAGAGGACTCAATAGCAGTATCACCGGCATACGCACGAAGCGCCTCACGGAAGGACCAATCAACGGCGTGTTCAACGGGTTCATCGAAGATGAACGGGAGGGTGGGGACGATGGAGAGGCCGAGCTAAAAAATACATACATACAGTCAGTAAGTTCAATGTTCAACCTACTATACAGTTAAATGGATAGATGGATGGATGAATGGATGAAACTTACGCCGATGGGAGCCCAAGTTCTCAGTAGGGCTCGTTTGGAATGTTTGAACAATCGTCCGGAGTATTTGACTACGCTGTGGATTGTGAACGCCGGTAGGGCCATACTGGCGAGTGTTTGGAAGAGGAATCTCCGTGCTGCGACTAGGCGAAAGTCGTCTATGAGGGGGATTATAGGCTTTTCAATATCATCGGTATCATCGGGAGAAGAAGAGGAGAAGGAGGAGGAGGAAGAGGGAGAGGAGGAAGAAGAGGAGGAGGAGATGGAAGGGGAAAGAGGAGGAAACGGAGACGCGGGCAGACCGTCACTGCCACTGTCGTTGGTAGCCGCGGTTCCAGGAAAATCCTTGCGGAGACTATTTCTAGCAGACAACGCGTGACAATTCTGGATGTAAGCCTTGTACCCCTCGTACACGACATCGCCCAGGATATACGACCAGGAAATCCCGTAGGCAGAACGGACGAGATACGGATGCGCGACGGGGCGGAACGACTCGCCGATATCAGAGCTGTACGCGATGTACCGATGCGCAGAGAGGAGGAGGGTGCGGATGCGATTTGTGTACGCGGCGTATCGGTATGGGGATTCTGTGGTGTCGTCTTGGTTCTGGTTCTGGCTGGGGGTGTGTTTGGTGGTGGTATTTACATCGTTGTGTTGACTGTCGTGGACATTGTCGTAATCATCGACCTTGTCGGCGAGTTCTTGAAGTTCTGGACGGAGACGTCGTCGGGGCTGTTGTTGTTGTTGTTGTTGTTGTTGTTGTTGCTGGTCCGTATTATTTTCTTCTGGTTGTCGCTTTCCCCAGAACATGGTTTATAACAAGCAGGAATTCCAGGTGGATGTCTGATAATGGCAGTAGGTAGCGACCGGTCCAGTCAAATATATTTGCAGTCAAATGCAGTCAAATGGCATGATGATGCCGGACCGGGGACTATCAATATATATGCAGGACAACACGGGGAAACGGAGTGGGATCTCTGGCAATTCCGAGATTTAAATCATCCGCCGTGGATGCCATGATGCCATGTTTCCGAGGGTGCCTTATAATAGAACCTGTTTCAAGGTTCCCCCGTACAGTAATGTACTTATGCCTGTTGCCCGTGGTTAGTATTCATCTTCACATAGTAGGGTATGGCAGATATACTCTGTATGTATCGATGGCAGAGGTTGTTAAAGGCACTACTCCGTACCTAATACTAGGGCTCTTCTCATACCGGGTCTTCTTCGCGCTGTGACATCTCTCTGCGTGATTCCACCAGGATTGCAGAAATCCCTAGCCCTAAGAAACGAACCAAGCCCATCCCTAATGATCCCTCTTCTCTGCAAGTAGAATGGAGAATTGTGGTGTTGAATTTGATATATGATATTCGGAGGAGAACTCCAACCCGATCGGGCTAAGGCGGAACAGCCAATCACATGACCCGTAGCGGAAACCAACTCGCCTCGCCGAGAGAGCTTCTTTGCCTTGCTTTCCTCAACATCGTACCGTAATCCTCCTAACTCTCGCCCCGTTCCAGCCTCCCCGTCCTCTCACGACACCGCTTCTCTTCGCAATGGTTGCCTACTACCAGATCGCCGGCAAGAAGGTCGGCTCTCACGTTGTATGTTGACGGTGCGAGCGCCAGCGGCTTTATATTCCGTCGCGGTCATTGATATTACTCGGAGGAGTACTGTGCTAATCAAGTATCTTTTAATTGATAGCTCTCCATGGCCACCCTCGGCACTGTCTTCGCTGGTGCCTGGTATGCCACTCGCGGTGACGAGAAGAAGAAGGAGCAGGGCCCTCCCACCAACGCCTCTTCTAAGGATGAGGAGCAATTCATCCAGTATGTTATGATTTCTTTCTAAAATCGCTGCATACGCATTATCCGATTTGGCTATAGGAATGGACCGGTCTGGTTATGGCCAGACAGACAGACAGAGCCATAAATGACATGAAAATACCCCCCAGACAGACACCATACTAACCACTCCATTTCTCACAGGAACTTCCTGAAGGAGGTCGGCGGCTCCCAAGAGAACAAAGCTCAGCACTAATTTCAATTCGCTGCTCATATCCGTTATTCATTCTTCGCGTGAATCATTAATCGGTGCGGGGGATGTGTACGTTGTACGTCGTACTACGTGGGCGGATGGATTGAAAACACCAGATGCCGTTTGAAATTCGCCGAATCGGGTCCGTTAGCTGTGATTGTGACTGTGACTGTGACTCGTCGTGGTGGATTAGCTGCGGCGATCTGGGTTTTCGGAGGTGGATGTTTATGCTGCCCTGGTTTTGTCTTGTATATACATATGGGTATGATAGGAATGGATTGTGCATGAATTGGACTTGCGATTGCGATTGTAGTAGGGTTTTTCCTTGCGTTCGGCTGTACAGTGAGGTCAACAATACAGGGGACCTGGACCGGTTAGCCAGTATCATTCGGGTCGCAAGGACTCACTAATTTAGACCGCGAACTACCCTCCAACCCAGCTAAAACCTCCCCCAACAACCCACCCAAAGAGACAATAATGAAATTCTTCCCATACCCCCTAAACCTCGGAACCGACATCGTCCACCTCCCCCGAATAACCCGCCTACTGACCCTCCGACCAACCTACCTCCAAAAATTCACGAACCGAATCCTCAGCGCCCCGGAACAGAACGACCTCCATCGACGATTCTACAACAACCACAACGACACAAATCAACCCCCCATCCAAATAAAAATAACACCAGACCTCACCCGCTACCTCGCCGGACGATTCGCAGCGAAGGAGGCCGCCAGAAAGGCCGCGCCTGCGGCATCCGGCGCGTCGTCGCTGGGTTGGAAGGATGTTCTTGTTCGAGCCCGCCCTGGGCCTGGGCCGGGTGAAAGTGGGAGCGGTGGCAGTGGCAGTGGCAGGCCGGAAATAGTCTATTTGAACCCGCAGGTCGACGGTGGCGGGCAGGTTGGGAGGTTATCAATTTCGCATGATGGGGAGTATGTTGTTGCTACGGTTCTGGCTGTTGGGTGAATTGTTAGGTTACCTATTGGTTGGATTTTTCGCGTCTTGCTTCTTGGTTTACGATTTACGATGGTGAGCTGTCTCTCTCTTACGCGGGCTTGATGCTGCAGTCTATGAGCGCCGTCGTGAGGGGCGTCGTTACGCTGGCATCGGCTTGGTTGATCGAATGGATTTGCGTCGTCTACTCGCTCAACTTAGTGGCATACGACGGCCACTAAGCTGAGCGTGAAGATGTTACAGACTCACTCGGCTTCCGGGCGGTTGATTTGGACATGGATTTTCAAAAAAAAAAAAAAAAAAAAAAAAAAGTTGTGAAAGAAGAAAAAAAAGAATCAAGTCAGGCCAAGATCTGGCGCTGCTGGGAATCGAACCCAGGTCGAGACGGAAGTTGCTTAACCACAACGTCGCATGATCACCACTACACTACAGCACCTTGATTCGCTTAGTAAAGTCACTTGCATGTGCAATATAAACCTACTCACACGGCTTCAAAAATTGACAGCTGCCAACGCAATGAATCGACTTGTTTAGATCAAGAACTATGATAACGATTAATTGAACATCAAGATATCGAGCTACTGGACAACTCATCGATTAAACCCTAAGACAGGACGACAAACCGACATGACAGTGGACAACAGATCAGGGCCAACGCCGACAGACTATCAAAAGAGGTTCGGAAAGACTGATTCACTTATGTCTTTTGGCTTTGCTTCGTCTAAAAATGAGATTTTTCTTGCATGGCATAACATTACATCATCGCATGTTTTTTTCCTTTTTGCTTCTATTCTGCATGAACCCGGGTCTGATGGTCCTGAACGTCAAAGATAATGCGGTAGCAACCTGTCCATTATGCGCGCTTGTCGTTGATTTGGAGGAGCTCGACCTCGCTGCGATTGCGTATCAGTGACTTGTTCGGAGTGCTTGTTTAATTCGGAGGAAACACCTACAAGACAAGGGTAGCATTCGGAGGGATCAATCCGGGGAAGCCACTGCAAAACAAGATACTGTCAACACCGTCTATGATACGGGTATAAGAGCTTAGAGGATAGCCGAGTTGCAAGACAGTGCTTGACTTACCGTGGACCATAGCCGTAATCCCTTTCAAAAGACAGCAGTCAGCAAAGCAAAGCCTTAAGAGAATAAATAGAAGGACGCCGAGATATGACAACACGGGGGATCTCCATAACCGAATCGCGGGGTAAAAGGAATCGTCGATCGGAGGAGTTACATCAACGGTCAAACCCGTTGGCATTGGCAAGTTGACTTACCCGCTGATCGTCAAGATGGACTTTTCACCAAGAGACATCTGAAGCACACCCTCATCCCAGCCTTGACGAGAGAAAAGAAGGAAGCAGTTAATAATTAAGACGCCGCACCAACACGTTACAGTCACTGCCATGGACAGAATATTGCCTGTCCCGGAACCCGGTATTCATAATCATCTACACACCTTGGATAACCTGCCCAACACCAATGGAAATCTGAAGCGGTCCCCTTTGCTTGGAACTGTCGAATCTACCCACAATTGAAACCCGAAGTCAGCGATTCCGAAGGAGCTTACACTGACAGTGACAGATTCGAAAAGAGAATACGGAACGGCAAATGACTATAGAGAAATCCATGGACTTACTGGCTGCCCATATGGTAATTATCGGTCTTGTGCTCATCGTAGAGACATCCGGTGTAGTGAATGGAGACACTGCTGCCCTTCTTGGGGTAGTTCACGCCGTCGCCGGGCTTGATGACGGTCTTTTGCACGCCCATATTGTGATGTTTAGCAGAGAAGATGGTAAATGAAGCAATTGACTTAGAAGACTATCTGTATTGAAGAAGAAGAAAGTGAAGGAAGAGAGAACAGGGTGATTTAGTAGTAGGTATCAGTAGTTGGCGGGTGGGGTAGCTACTAGCAACAGCCGGGAAAGTAAAACAAGGGCTGCTTCGCGGCTGGCCCGGTTCGAAGCAAAAGCAGCAGAAAACAACACAACTTTATTGTGGTATGATGATATATGGTGGACCGTTAAGTGGTTGACATTAGATCAACACCCCGTAATACATGTTCCCTGGGTCACGAATACACGCAGACATGTATACGGGGTACGGAGTACACCTACAGGAATGGGCCTTGTTCTGGATCCTCTGGTAAGTTACTCCCCAACGGATTATTGTCTTCGCAGGGATGTAAAGGAACTGTACCTATCTCTAGGCTGGGGTTGGCCAATTGTATCCTTTGACGGAGTCAACGATCTCGCTCATTGGTTTACCTCTATATCACGTTCATTAGTAGGAATATATATTGTGCATACGGCTGGGCACACCGTAGGTATGCACGTAGCCATAGCCTTTCAGTTGCGGCCACCTGAATCCGTGTATGATATATGTATCATATCACGATGACTGCCAGAACGAAAGTCCCTTTAGTTGATCGATATGGATGCTCTTGATCTGCGTGCGGGGAAACCGTCTGGATATGCCCGAGGATGCAGAATCGTCATCCGCAAGCTCGAGATAATGCAAAGTATCGACGCCAGCTGCATCCAAGCAATCGAGAACACGACCATAATTCGTACCGACCTGATCCACTCCATGACTGTCATCAGAGAGACAGAAGCGACCGCCTCTTTTTGAGAACTCCTAGACAAGAGTCAATATCCTAGCAACAATAATAATAATAATAACTCCGGTAGGAAGCAACAGCAACCGCCTCACCTTGCATATCTCAATCTTAGGGTACGGCTCGCCCATCCCCTTCCGAAAAGCAGCGGTATTGATCTCAAGCAACCCCCCGTACCCCACGATAAAGTCCAGGTTCCGCAAAATCCTCTCCCAAACCCCAGGCCACTGAGTAAAGCTCCGATCGGGCTCATCACTCTTCAACCTAATCAGATCAAGATGGCCCACTACAGGCGGCGCCAGCTGCCTCAGCATATCCAGCTGTTCATCAAAATAGTCCTCAAAAACCCGCTCGTCGCTTCCGCCCGCGATCTCGCGCGCGCGAACATACATGTCACGATCGTAATCGATCGGGACCGAGTGGGTGTGATGCACAGAGCCAACGAAGAACTCGTACGGAATGCCCGCGAGCGATCGCTCGATCCATGTTCGAGATGAGGGTCGAATCCACTCTGATTCGAACCCAATGATGATCTTGATCTGGCCCGCGTACTTTTCGCGCAGCCGTAACGCTTCCATGAAATACGCGGCTTCATTCTCAATCATTGCATCTTCCGTAGTGCCGGCTTCATCCTGCATGTTCATGTCAGCGGGTACATCAACATACATGGGTTATGTTCGTATTGTTCATTTACACATACTTCGTCCGGGTAGAAATCATCTCTTGCACGAGGCATGTGCTCTGATAAGCAAAATATTTGCATCTTCTTTGCAATAGCCGTCTGGATGACCTCCTCGAGGGAATTTTTGGCATGGCTAGGGCAGAATTGCCCGGAATGGCTGTGGTGTGAGAATGGCATGGTTTTTGATGTTCAAAAAATCGACACAGACACGGTTACGGTAGGTAACTGGAATGGGATCCTGCTGTCAATGGTACAAAATCAATAAATTCAGCGCAAGGTAAAACTTTTTTTATGTTCAATAATGTGTGAGGAAAGAAGATTTAAGTGATTGTTGTGCCTCGTTAAAATGATGCCAGGCAGCCAGTGGTTGGCTAAAGTGTTCATCGATTCCTAAGGTGTCAAAGATACGTACCGGTACCTATCATACATCTTGACGTTTCGGATATCGACTCCGCTACATCAGATGTCAAGGTAAAAGACCTTCAACAAGAGCCTCAATCAAAACCACTTCTATCTATTCTGGTGGTTAAGCTATATCTAAGTAAGTACAGATACAAAGTATAGGATAGACGAGTTGTGCGGAGAACATGTGTATATATAGTAGTGAGTAGTGTACTTACTCCTCCAGGTACCATAAGTATGCCGCCATAAATAAACACAAGGCAATGCGCCAGGGCTGTCACAACAGGAGAACCAGGGTTATAAAGACATAAATAACCAAGACAAATAAGGGGGAATAATGGTAATAACAACCAACAGAAACACGCACAAGCCAAAGCAATAAAGACATATACATACAATATATCTGCATAGCAAGAAAACCATCGACTGCATGACAAGCCACCTGTAATGCATAGTATTTTCCTGAGAAGCCAAAGAAATAGAAAAGAAGAAGAGGAAGAGAAAGAAATCAATCGTCTTTCAAACCGGATCGAACATTAGAAGCACGAGTCCTGCTCGTAGCCGACGATGGACCGTTGATTCGTTCAGTCAAGGACGACGACGACGACGTGTCTTGGAAGGATCTGGATCTGGCTGAGTCGGCGTCCCGCGGCACTCTAGAACTTGCAGGAGCATTGCCAGAAGAATCGTGATTATTAGTATTATTATTATTATAGCGCGCGTCCAACCTTGAATCCAACTCAATCAAGTCACCCTTTGAAATCCCGCCTGAGAAGCCAGAAACGTAATCCCGGCTATTTGCAAGCTGCGTCCGTTGTTGCCACTCGTCGATGTTGCTCTTAGCTCGCTTTGCTGCAGTTCTGACCCATCCTTCTAGCATACCGCCCACATTATCGAGAGACGCGGATGTGGACGAAGTCGGGGTTGACGCCGACTCGAAAGAAACTCGCTGCAGACTCGGTGATGGGGCGGCTGGCGGTGCTAAGTTTGGCATGTGTTGTGCGAAAAACCGGCTTAACTTGTCCGGAGCTGGTCCGGGAGTTATTGCATCACTGTTTAGGGTACCGACTCCTGGCTCGGAAAGGTGAATACTGCTGCGTTGACGATGATGACGGGAATTCTTCTTAGGAGGAGCCATACCTGCACCGGGACGGCTGGGAGTTGTTTGAGGTTTAGGTGACCCAGTTACTGGAAAGTCTGCTTTATTCTGAGATGATTCCGACGGTGATCTAGAGCGTGTACGCGACACGGATTTTCGGCGGGTGCGGGGGAAGAAACCCAGTGTACTGCGAGGAACACGACCGATTTCAACGGGAGTAGAGAACCCATCTATGAGTACCCATGACTCGTGCTTCCAGGTGCGGTCTCCTTCACTTTCATACTTGGTATCCGACGGCGACTCCTCATTCAAGAGATTGTCAGCGTCCTGAACAGACGAAGGTGTTATCGAGCTCGTATCCATGTCTTCTGAAGGGTCTCGAGAGAAATGACCATTCCGTAGGAGGTTCACACTCTCACCACGAGGAATCGGCCGTCCTTTCACGGTACACGATTCCACGGGCAAGAGTACTGTTTTCCTACTCTGAATGCTATCGTTCGCCCAAAACCCATTAGCCTTCCTGAACAATACGACCTGGCAGCCATACCGTATTGCGACTCCGGAGATCGTGTCTGTCGGCTGGACGTTGTGTATATAGACCAAAGCTTCCTGATCTTGCTCCGGGTCCACAGCCGACTGATCCCCTCGGTCATTCGAGACTCGTCGTTTATGTCGACCAGCGAGGTCGGATATCACATCCGTATCTGCCGACAGCAGCGCCTCCCTTTTCTTCGCCTGTAGTAACGCTCTCCTTTCCTCTTCGGATTCTGCCCCGATCCCTCGTGTTGTTGATGGGCCTGACGGGCCCCACGACGGCGGTATCGACCGTGACGTACTCCGTAGATTATTCGCATCTGGTCGGGATGGCTTCCTCCGTGTATGTCCCTTCACCGACCCATTCGGCCCTGTCGGCCGCTTAGCATCACTTCCCAGAACCGTCGACGCTAGGCCCTGTAAGGACGACCAGGACGAGTCGAGGAGGTCCACGGCAGCCCGCGACGTCTCCGCGAAGTTGAGCTGGCCGCTGCCAGTTAGGCTCAATCCACCCATGGGTACAGGCTCCCTTCTCTGCTGCTGCCCACCGCGACTGGTCGAAGCCTCACTCGCACGGGAAGTACCTCTCAAGGGAAGCGGGGAAGTTCGTCGGGACGGATGAGGAGAAGGCGTCGCGCCTCGGGAGACAGGGGTCATCGTACCCGTAGACCTGGAGCCCCCGCCATCTTCATCGGTGTTGTTATCGCCATCACTGATATTCAACGATACCCGACGACGGGTGCGCGACCGAACCGTCGAACCGTCCCTGCGACCAGCACCGGTACTCGTGCTCACAGGGCTAGTACTACTCTTCGAGGGAAAGAGAGAGTCGAGAAAGCCGCTATTGCTGGAACTCATCCCTGTATGGTGTGATGAGTTGGTAAGTTGCGCGCGTAACTAATCTCACAGTAGTAGAAGCTGGATGTTCTGGCGGACAGTTCAGCCCTGCGAGAGGAGGAATGATTGCGAAGGCGCGAACTGCCGTCTGTCTCCTAAGAGAGAACCATCCGTCAAGCACTCTTAGACTCTCTTAGACTCGCATTCGTGGTAACTAGTTGGTCTCTAGGAGTAGAAGGCTGCTGTTGACCTTAGACGCTCAGGTTCGACATGGGAAGCGCGAATTCCTCGGCAGCCTGAACGGAGAGTCGAATGCGGCGGCCAATGATGGCTGATATGGATGAAGTTGTTACTAAGGTTGCTGGTATGATGCTCCGAAGAGGTACAGTAGTAGTCGTAGTTGTATAGTTGTAGGTAGTGAGTGGGTAACGTTGACGGAGCGGAAGTAGGCTCGATGGTGGTCAACTTCCGATGATGACGACTACTATTAATCTTCGACCCGCCGCGGCTTGGCTGGTTCTCTTCCTCTTCAGCGTCTTCAGTCTTCAGTAGTATGTGGTGTCGATAAGTACAGTAAGTTGGCGGATGTGATGCCAGGAATCAGGTTGGTAGAGACCAGCATCAATGATAGTGTTTGTTCCAGGAATTAGAAGAATACATAATTAGAAACCCTGCAAATCAAGAGCGAATCGCCCCAATCCGAAGCTCCTTGCCAGTTGCCACTTTACCGTTGGCTGGGCGGCCTTTGTTGCCTGGGGTCTCCCTGAGTCCCTGCCATCTTCTAGTAGGTCGCACGAATTCTTACTTTGAGCGTCCAGATGATAGATCTACTATCGGAGAGGACTGGAAGACGAAGCGATTGCTTTGGATTATATTCCGGCGTGTGGTTCTAATACCACATTGCTATTCCATACATGTAGGCTATGTATTCCATAGCAGCCAAACAAGTAGTCGAATAGTCGAACCAGGGAAGAAGAGGCCCAACAAGAACTCAAACCAACCCAAACCGAATTGAACAGCTAAAAAGCTCAATATATGTTCAATGTAGATGCGAGAAAACTCAAACGGAGTACATATTCAAGACTCAAAACTTAACGCCGCGCCCTTAGGGTGTACATGGTGGAAAAGGAGGAAACATGGCTGACAGACCATCCGTCATGTGGAGAGTGCTCTGCAATCGTTCACTCTGGAGGTTCCGCTACCGGAACAAATGGACGATTCTCAGGATCTGATCCTGTATCAGACTCTGTACTCCAGTCTTTTTCTGAATTAGGTTTGTTGGCTTTGATTGGCACAGGTGCCGGTGGTTGGATTATCTTGACTCCTCCTGCGTGGCCAAAGAAGTCTTCGGTTCGAAGACCGCGGACTTCCTCTGGATTCGCAGTTGACATCCGGAGAGGGCCATGAGCTTGTTTCTGTCGAATCAACTCCCTAACAGGCACCATGGCCGCATCCCGACAGGCTTCCTTGATGTCACTACCTGACATGCCTGCCATCACCTTAACGAGATAGTCAAGATCGAAATTCTCTCGATCAATTTTGGTGTCCCTAAGTATTAGACTAAGGATACGAAGTCGTTGTTCAGCGGGAGGCAGGATGACAGGGAACTTCTTAGGCATGCGTCGAAGAATTGCCTCGTCTATATCGTGAATTCGGTTGGTAGCCCCGAGCACGACAACCCGTTGAGGTTCATTGAGCGAGTTGGCCGATGTTAGACCATCCCAATGTGTCATAAACTCTGCTTTGACCATGCCGCTGGCTTCATGTTCTCCACTCCTCCGGGTTCCCAGTACGGCGTCAATTTCGTCGATAAAGACAATGGCGGGTTGCAGCTTTCTTGCGAGGGAAAACACCGCATTTACCAGCTTGTTCGAGTCGCCGTACCACTTCTCCGTTAAGGTCGAGATATGAAGATTGATAAAGCATGCTCCACTCTCGTGGGCAAGAGCTTTGGCAAGCAGGGTCTTTCCGCACCCAGGAGGACCGTATAGCAAAACGCCCGAAGGTGCAGTGAGTAGGGACGAAGTCGAAGCGTAAAGATGAGGCATGGTCAACGGATATATTACGGACTCCTTCAACTCGTTAATGACCTCATCCAGGCCACCAACATCCTCAAACATCACAGGAATATCGTTCGGAGCCACCACGTCCATGGCAATTGCTTGTTCGTATTGATTCAAAACGAGGTCCTCCTTCTTCGGCTTGCGCTCCCGTCTTCCTCCCGTTCGCGAAGCATCATCATCCGAGTCGTCTGCTCCATCAAGTCTCCGGAGAATGGCTGCTGACTTTCGCCGTTGCTCGTCTTTCTTCTGACCCTCGGGATCGAAATCAAGGCGAGATAGAAGATAGCGAATGAGGAAATACGCAGAAGCGGACTGTCGGTTGGCGTCTATTAGTTACTCTCTCTCTCACTGCGCAAAACAAGACTGTCATGATCTCAACAACCAAACTCACCGTACCAGCAACCATCACCAGCTCTTGGAAGAACTGCTGCCATCTTCGACCGCCTGCTGAAGCCATTATTACGACGACGTAATTTACTAAGGTAGCGAGGATGCGGAGGCCAATTATAAAGGACTCGAATCAGGGTATCGCCAAAACATTCAGTATTATTATTATATCCAAGAGAAGAGGCAAGTTGGGAAGAGACTCGGAAGTTCTATGAAGACCATGGGAAGTCTCCGACGATAGGCGTAACCTAATAAAGGATAGCCGGTTGCCGCCAACTGGAGAATCGGAGCTGTCACATGCTCCGGTCGGAAAACCTGTTTGCATTGTTTGTGTTGTTTGCATTGTTTGTTTAGCCCTGCGCGACGCGCTAACAGTTGTTTTGTGTCCACCAAGTTTCTTGTTTACTGCGATTCACCAAATTCCTCGACTCCCACGATTTACTGGTTGGATTATAATGCCTAGACAGAAACGAGAAAGAACAGCCAAACCTTCCGACACAGTCGGTTCGGACGAGGAAGCTCCACGGAGAAGGGGCAACAAGCGTCTTGCCGCAAAGGAAGCGGGCGACAACGAGCGATCCCCAAAGAAGGCAAAAGGGAATTCTAAAGTCGTGCAATCAGATGAATCCGAGAAGAAGTCGAACGCCAGAACGAGAAATCGCTCGACAGCAACAGCTCCGGAGGCTGAGGAAACTGCGGCGCCTAAGCGACGGGGGAAATCCAAAGGTACACAATCCTTCGTTAATCCTTAGCTCCCCAGGCGTGAATACCTGGCCTGATTACGAGACGCGTGCTAAGTATTTAGAGAATGTAGCCGAGGATACGAAACCGGCGCAAGAGGATTCCAAGCGCTCGAAGCAGCAGGACGCGCCGGCAGCCAAACGTGGGAGCAAGAAAGCAAATGACTCAAGCAAAGTTATGAATGATGGTGCCTTCGAATACACACCGACGAAATCGCGACAAGCTTCACCAGGCAATTCTCAACCTCTAGCAGTTTCGAATGCAGGGCGACGACGAGCGAAAGCAGAAGACAACGTGATACCGGAAACGCAACCTGAAGTCAATGAAACGATCATGGAGGATGATGAATTGGGGGAGCCAGAGCCGGATTTAGAGTCACCGATAAAGCCCAGCAGAGCCGTCGCGCGTCAAAGCTCACAAGCCCCAACATCTAAACGAAAATCAGGGAATGCTACGGAATCAGAGAGAACAGACGAAGTGCCTGATTTGAAACGCCGACTTGAAGACGAAAGAAGGAGATATGATGTTCTAGAGTCAAGCTACCGTGACCTGAGAGAAGTAGGAATCGTTGAGGCAAATAACAATATGACCAAGCTACGGAATCAATGCGAAGCCATCACGAAGGGTATGCTAACTGATATTGAGTTCTTGCGATGTATTTTGTATTGCGTATTGACTTTTCAGCTTCAAATGAACTGGTCGCTTTACTCAAGGCCGATTTGGAGACCCAGAAGGCTGTCGCTCAGCAAACCCGAACGTTACAAAAGCAATTGAAGGACCGAGATGCGAAAGTAACCGGACTAGAGTCGCGAGCCGATGGCTTGACCGGTCAACTATCCTCGGCGCATTCTGAAATCAAGACCTTGCAGACGAAGCTTGCCGCTGCTCGGAATGCAACAGCAAATATTGAAAGCACCGCCAGCAAAGCCCCCGGAAGCACCATCAAGAAGAACCCCACCAACCGCATCAATCCCGCCGCGAATGCTGAAGCCGCGCAGGCGGTTCAAATCGCGCGGCTGAAGGAAGACCTCTATAGTGACCTCACAGGGTTAATCATTCGCGATATCAAAAAGAGGGAGTCAGACAGCTTATACGACTGTATTCAAACTGGCGTCAACGGAAGTATGCTTAACCCTGTACAACCTACAACCTGACCGGCTCTGTCATGCATGCTAACGCTCTGACAGCCCTCCACTTCAAGCTGGCCGTTCCTGAAGTTTCAGCGGCAAATTTCCAGTCGGCTGAATTCCAGTATATACCACTTTTGGATGAGAATCGCGACCGAGACTTGGTGGCTATTCTGCCGGAATACCTCACAGTGGACATCACATTCTCCCGACAGCAGGCATCGAATTTCTATACCCGTGTAATGGATAATCTTCTAAAGCGGCCGGTTGCCTCTGGTGAGTAGCCGCTGACTGTATATATGCAATTGGTTTTGGTCTTGCTTTTGGTCTCTTTGGAATTGGTTTGTTTTTTGTATGTACATATATTATTTGGTTGAGAACTGGTTACATACTAATAACCACCTGATTGGTTCCTGATCTGCAAAATCTCCAAAGCTGTTGGCAGTAATCAAAATGCACCAACGGAGTGCTTCTCCTGTCGTTCTTTTGTAATTTTTCTTCTTTCGCTTTTCTTTCCTTCTTTCCACGAGATTCCCGGACCCAATTCCAATTCCCTAGGTTCTGCTCAAACGTCCGGGAGGAATACCATGGCGCGTCTCGGCCGCGTCGGGTTCCTTACCCTTGCGGTGGTCTTCCACCTTATCTACGCTTACTCAATCTTCGATATTTATTTCGTTAGTCCGATAGTCAGTGGAATGAGGTCGTTTCGGGTCGAACGAGACCCCCACGTTGAAGCACCAGCCAGACGTTTATTTCTTTTCGTTGCCGACGGTTTGCGCGCGGACAAGGCCTTCGAAGCATTCCCCGACCCGTCGACCCAAGAAGGTGATCGAGAACGAGATACCGGCGATCTAGTCTACCTGGCTCCTTTCGTTCGTTCCCAAGTTTTGTCGCACGGGACCTTCGGCGTCTCCCATACACGAGTCCCTACGGAATCGAGACCTGGACATGTTGCGCTCATTGCTGGATTATATGAGGATGTATCGGCGGTAACGACGGGGTGGAAACTTAACCCGGTGAACTTTGACAGTGTTTTCAACCGCAGTCGACATACGTGGAGCTGGGGGAGTCCTGATATCCTGCCGATGTTCAAAGAGGGTGCAGTCCCCGGGAGGATCGATGCGGAGGTGTATGGCGAGGAAGCGGAGGACTTTACCACGGACGCTACACAATTGGATATATGGGTGTTTGACAAAGTGAAGGAATTATTTGAATCGGCTAGGGACAATCCTGAGTTGTATGCGATGTTGAAGGAAGACAAATTGGTCTTTTTTCTTCATCTTCTCGGACTCGACACGACAGGTCATTCCTATCGTCCCTATTCCAGGGAATATTTGAACAATGTCAAGGTTGTGGACAAGGGCGTGAAAGAGATTACGGAATTGGTCGAGGATTTCTACGCGGATGACAGAGCGGCATTCGTTTTCACCGCTGACCATGGGATGAGCGATTGGGGCAGCCATGGTGATGGCCATCCGGATAATACCAGGACACCTCTAGTTGCATGGGGAGCCGGTGTGGCAGGGCCACGGAACGTGCAGGAGGGAGCACCAACGGGCCACGAGGATGGAATTTCGTCAAAGTGGGAATTCGACAATATTCAACGCCATGATGTTGCCCAGGCAGATGTCGCAGCGCTTATGGCCTACTTGGTCGGGCTTGATTTTCCTGTGAACTCCGTCGGCCAATTGCCGCTTCAATATATAAACGCCTCTCCTCGAGAGAAGGCTCAAGCTATGTTTGCGAATGCACGAGAAGTTTTGGAGATGTATCGAGTCAAGGAAGAGCACAAGAAAGCTTCATTGGTCCGGTACAAGCCGTTCGAGCCGCTGGCAGAAAACGGCGGGAGCTCGGTGGAGGAACGACTCACGGAGATTGACACCCTGATCATGTATGAGCTGTACGAAGAGTCTATTTCATTGTCCTCCGAGCTTCTGTCTGTGGCTTTGGATGGTATCCGCTATCTGCAGACCTACGATTGGCTTTTCTTGAGGACTATCGTTACTCTGGGGTACCTAGGTTGGATTGCATATTCACTGACTACCGTAGTCGATTTGCATGTTCTACACGGGACCTCTGAATCGCATCGGACGCTGTCGAGCAATCTATTCTTCTCATCAGCCCTTGTTGCTCTGTTGTCTGTCTTCTTGTATCAGGGCTCGTCTTGGAGATATTATTTTTATGGAGTATTTCCGATCTTTTTCTGGGAGGAAGTTTTTGCTAGGAGGAAAGCCCTGGCTGTTGGCCGCCAAATCCTGCTCGGCCATGTCCGCTCTTTCAAGGGGTATCTCTCGCTGGGGGTACAGGTATTGGCGTTTCTTGGGGTACTAGAGGCTCTGGTATGTCGATCGGTTCACGTTTGGCTAACAGTCACTAACGAGGATATAGGTGCAATCTTACTTTCAGCGGGAAATACTCACTGTATGCTTTATATTAGGAGCGTTATGGCCACTCATGTATGGAACAAACTTTGTATCTCAGAATGCGCTTCTATCCGCCGCATGGGCGATTGGGTGCTGTCTAATGAGTACATTTACTCTTCTTCCTGCCGTCAAAGTTGAAAATACCCACACCATGTATGCCTCTCCTGATGCACTTCTTTTTGAATTCAGTTTTCTGACAGCGCGACTTGTAGAACTTATGGTGCCCTACTTATGTTCTTCACGGGCGTATTCTATTTGCTTTTTGAGCATGTCATCGATAGGCGACATCGTGAATCAAAACAACTATCCAGCGCTCCGGGCGGCGTTGGGTCGCGGGTGATTATGGGCATGCAGGTAAGAAGTCATCTACGGCACGCCGACGGTGCTTCGCCCTTTTTTCGTCGAGGTTGATGTTGATTCGCAAATGACAATAGACTGGCATGGTCCTCCTGGCATTGATTGTTACTCGGTCCAGCGTTTCATTCCTCCAGGCTAAACAAGGACTACCGCTTGGGAATCAAGTAACGGGGTGGCTTGTACTGGGTAAGCATCTCATTCGCAGCAGCTTAGCTTAGGGCTTCGGCTTATGTTCTCTCCTCAGTATGCTCGATGCTTCTTCCGTTCCTTCATCGATTCTATCCGAACAGCCATTATGTACATCGTCTGATGGTTCTTTTCCTTACCTTCTCGCCGACTTTTGTAATTCTTACGATCTCCTACGAAGGGCTCTTTTACTTTGTCTTTTGCATGACATTGGCCACATGGGTTCAAATGGAACATGCTGTCTACGTACACACTGCAACTTTGAAGTCTTCCGAGGTAAGAAATGGCGGCTTCATCAAAGACACTGCAGTCGACAACAAACCAAACAAGACGATCAACGGGCAAAGCCACGGCTACCGTTCCCTCAGTGTCTCCGACGCCCGAGTAGCACTGTTCTTCTTCTTCCTCCTCCAATCAGCGTTCTTCAGCACAGGAAACATCGCCTCCATCTCATCCTTCTCCCTTGACAGTGTTTACCGATTAATTCCAGTCTTCAACCCATTTAGCCAGGGCGCCTTACTCGTCCTCAAACTCCTGATACCCTTTGCCATCATAAGCGCCAACCTGGGCATCCTCAATCGCCGACTGGAGGTTGCTCCCAGCGCACTATTCATGGTGGTCATGTCCATTTCGGACGTGATGACGCTTAACTTCTTCTACATGGTTCGTGACGAGGGCTCGTGGCTTGACATTGGCATGACCATTAGCCATTTCTGCATTGCGAGCTTCTTGTGCACGTTTGTCGCGGGGTTGGAGTTTTTGAGTGAAGCTTTCGTCAGCGGTGTGGATTTCGGGTCGGGTGTTACGACGGTCGTTGGTAATGGGGTTGTTGGTGAAACTGCCCCGGGGCAGGGGGCGAAATGTGATACCACAAATGCTTCTGCTGCTCGAAATTAATGACATGTGTGAATAGACAGACAGCAGGGGTTATGGAGTGGTAGTGTAATAATAATATACTAATGCTTATACCTAGAGGTACACTGTATGTACACCGTGCTAGGGCTAGGGCCCAGACGGGAGAGCAGGAAGCTCCGTAGCGAAGACAAGCTTTCCCACTACGGAGGAACTGCCGGTTACGCATAGAGTCCATGTCCATGACTCTATACAAGTACGATGCATCCTTTACGAGCTTAAAGCGACTTGAGCAAGCGATCCAGGATACAGTAGTATAGCTGGTCAGGGACTGACTATGGACTGACTATTAGTATGTCTCCGGCCAGTTCTATGGAGGTGCGTGTGAATATCCCAGCAGGTAACCACTCCACGGGGCCCCAGATTGCGGGACCCAACCGTCGGCGGGGACTCCCCTGGCAGTGAAGCTCTTAGCCAGTGGCAGCCAGCCAAGCCACCTGAGCATTGACCGTCTGCGAGTATTGCCACGCACGCAGCATAGTGCACACTGCCAGTAACAGTTTCAACTCTTAGATTCATAGTATTCTACCATAACCAACGTCGAAAGATTGATTCTCTTTGAACTTTTAGTTCCGGCTTCTTTTCTGTAAGCTACCCGACTGCGCGAGAAAGAATCCATCACAGCACGTACCACGGGTTCGTTAACTGCCAAGAATCCGCAGGAGCGCATTCCTGGCCCCGAGTTGTATTCGCTGCCGCGACTTTTAGTGGTCCCGGAATACTGAAGCCTTACACATACCAATCCGTTCATCGAGTCTAATACAAAAAAAAGAATTGTTTCTTCAGTTTTCCTAGCTGTATTGATTATTCGCCTTTATTTTCGCTGTTGTTGTCTTTTCTATCTAGCCATACCCTATTCCTTGGCCTTTTGAGCGGTCGGACTTCGCGAAAACAATTCCTCCCTCCAACATCTTTCTCCTCATCTTCCCTCTCCGATTCACGCAACAAACCTCCCTCAAGAAGACCAAAGACACTCGTCGCTATCCGATGGATACTTCCTGGCCATGAGCGCCACCGCGGAATCACGTCCTGAACCTCCTTCTGCCATCAACAACCCCAGTCCTGCCCCGAGTACGAGCGGCTCTGTTGGTACCCCTGGGAGTACCAATAACAGCAGCAATGCGCGCAGTGGGACACGGCCAACCGGACATGTTAGCTTCAGAAGGTGAGTTGGCTATGGTTGTTTTTTTYTTTTTTTTTTTTGATTTTAGCTATTTCCTTTCCTTTCTGCGACTTGTCTCTTGGTCGCGGGGCAGAGAGCGAGAGGAAAACGGTCGCAACCCCGACCGAGAGAGAGAAGCATATAAACTCGAGGACGGAACGAGTTTTGGGATATAGCAGTTGGCCCGCATAATAGTAAAGATGCTAAATTCAAGTTATTTCTTCGTATAGGCAACGGGCGTCGCGTGCATGCGAGGTACGTCGATTCTCCAGTTTGTGGTTGACGCGACAGGTGTAGTAGCTCTTGAAGCCTCGGCACCTCGGTTCCTTTTCATCGCTGCCGGGCAGATTATTCTGTCGCGGGCCGATGCGCATCGCAACACAGCACAAAGAAGAAACTGTTTGGATTTTTAGCTAATTATTCATCTTTTTCCTTTGCCTTAGACTTGCCATGCAAGAAAGGTAGGGTGCTTGTCGTCTTCGATCTTCCCGCCAGTTAGCTCTGCTCGGCTAATCGTTTCAAATGACTCTGAGAACAGGTCCGATGCGATGCTGCCAGCTTAGGTGTACCTTGCACGAATTGTGTGGCCTTTTCGATCGAGTGCCGAATTCCTACGCCGAAGCGAAAGAAGAACCAGACGAAACCTAAGGAGCGCACTGCGTATGTCTCCAGTCCCCTGTCCTTTCAACGAGTCTCTCTCCGAAAAAAATAACATCAATCGCTAAGATTATCACGCACTGCGAAGAAGTAATGAGCCAGGGGAAGTCTTCCAGAGACGCGAAACCATCCCGAAACCCACGAATGATCCGCCCGGTTTTCCAGGTAATCGCATGCCTATTGAAGAGGCTATCGCCGCCTCCGCCTCGGAAGCTCAAGTACCACAAACACCCCAACCACCACCGCCGCAACAACCGCAGACATCCGAGAACCCTCAGAACTCATCCGACTCCCGGTTTATGAAGCCTAAATTCGCGCGTGCCCCGATCAAAGACGCCGGCCGAGTTGCGTATCTGGGAGAGTCGTCAAATCTGTCGCTTCTCGTCCAGGATAACCATGGGACATCGGATGTGGTGCATTATCCTCTTCCACCCAATATCAGGGGGTCTCGCTCGCGACTGACCGATTTGGACAACCTTGAAATCGACATCCTCCATCAACGAGGAGCCTTCCTTCTCCCGCCCAAATCTCTTTGCGACGAATTGGTCGAAGCGTACTTTAGATGGATCGCTCCTGTTGTTCCGATAATCGACCGCAGTCGCTTCACCCGCCAATATCGCGACCCAAAGAACCCGCCGTCTCTGCTGCTCCTTCAAGCCGTTTTACTGGCGGGGTCAAAGGTCTGTAATAATCCGCAACTTATGGATGCTAATGGTTCTACGACCCCCGCTGCCATGACATTTTATAAACGGGCCAAGGCTTTGTATGACGCCAATTATGAGGATGATCGTGTAACAATCGTGCAAGCGTTGGTGCTTCTAGGATGGTACTGGGAAGGGCCCGAAGGTTGGTGCCTCCGCATTTTCATATGAATTTCCATCTCTCATTGAGTTTTTCTAACTTGGATTAGATGTCACGAAAAATGTGTTTTATTGGACTAGGGTTGCGACTGTTGTCGCGCAGGGGTCCGGCATGCACAGAAGGTTGGTGTGTTCAACATTGTCTCTATATTCATTAGCGGTCGTGCTGATTTAGTAATTGGCGCAGTGTGGAGGCCTCACAACTAAGCAAGCCCGATAAGCGATTGTGGAAGAGAATCTGGTGGACGCTGTTCACAAGAGACCGCTCCGTGGCCACGGCCATGGGGCGACCTACCGGCATCAATACAGATGATTCGGATGTCGAAATGCTAACAGAAGAGGATTTCATAGAAGACGAAGTCGACGGGGTTGCTGAATACGCACCGGATCCGGTTCATGTATCCTTCTTTCTACAGTACGTCAAACTGTGCGAAATCATGGGCTTGGTACTGTCGCAACAGTATTCGGTCGGGGCCAAATCAAGGCGCATGAACGCCATGGACCTTACACACTCCGATATGGCGCTGGCCGACTGGCTTCAGAACTGTCCCAAGGAGGTTTGCTGGCAAAAGTCGCGGCACCATTTCTTGGCGGCACTTCTCCATGCGAATTACTAGTAAGTATTTGTCCCTTCATAGTGTTATGAGGAGACTAATATTAATGTGATTTATAGCACGACACTCTGCCTTTTACATAGGGCGCACATGCCCCCTGCTTCGTCTGCACCGAACAGTTACCGAGTGGAAGAAATAGCGTACCCATCTCGCACGATTGCCTTTCAAGCTGCGGCGATGATTACTTCTATAATCGAAACCCTCCAGGCCCACAATGAAATTGGGTACACACCTGCTTTCATGTACGTTCAGAAACGAATGCTCCTTTCCGATCTTGTCTGTGAAATTGACCAACTTTCGGCAACAGTGTCTATAGCTTGTTCTCGGCCCTGATCATGCATGTCTATCAAATGCGGTCGTCGGTACCTTCGGTAGTTGCAACTTGCCAAGAGAGGATCAGTATTTGCATGCAGGCTCTTAAGGATGTTTCGAGAGTATGGCTGGTGGCGAAGATGGTTCACACACTGTTCGAGTCGATCCTGGGCAACAAGGTACTTGAGGAACGTCTTCAAAAGGCGGCAGGGAGAAGGCACCAAAAGATACGACAAGAACAGCAAGTACCTCCGAAACGTCCAAGAGAGGCGCCGCCGAAACGTAAGTTCGATGACATGGATTTCGGGTTCCCCAATGGAGGCCCTACGCCGCCGGTATCCTACGAGCGTTCTCGTCCGCAGACTCCCGCAGCCACTCCTTCGAGAGAATTGGGCCGTCCTCCGTCGACAGGAGTGCCACAGACGTCACCGACAGCGCATCGCTCTCATCCGGATGCGGTGGGAGCAGGGCAACCCCAATCAAATACACGTCCAACAACACCTTTCAATGGACACTTTTCTCTGCCGGCGACACCACCGGATCTTTTCCTTGTAACTCGCAACTCGCCAAATCTCTCTCCTTCTCTTTGGGAGAATTTCCAACCGGATCAGTTATTCCCTGATGGCGCAACTATGTTCCCAGACCTGACTACTTCTCCCAACATGGTCGACCCACAACTACAAATGCCTTCGGACCTTTCCACGCTCGGACTGCCGCATGGAAACATGGGGCTTGATCAGTCTCAGCAAATGTCTGGCCGCAGTGTGTCAGGTGGCCAGGGGAGTCCGGAACTCCTCTTCTCTCAACCAGAAGTGCCACTTCAGAGTGGACATCAGCAGCAACAGCACCAAAACCAGCAACACAATAACGTGTTTGGGGTGGATGGGCAGCACCGATGGCCTATGTATGGAATGGATAGTTCATTGGGTGGAGCGGCGCCGGACGCTTGCAGTCAGGATGACAGCTGGAGCAACAGCTCTCGAAGTGCACCTACGGCACCGACCACTTTGAATGTGGAAGACTGGTAAGTTGCGTTCGTTTGCAATCCATGTATAACTACTTGTGATATTTTACAGGCGTACTAATGCCAATCTCTCCAGGTTCCAATTCTTCGGTATCCACGGCGGTTTTAGCGACTTGACGTCTTAAGCACGCGTGGAAGGGAGAGAAAAGTTTGTTGTTGCGATGAATATATTCCCCCCGCCGAGAAATTTCGACAGCTTTATGAATGAGTTATCGGTTGTCCTTGAATTCCTTTCTCTTCTGGTTTGTGTACGGCGTGTATAAATAATATGGACAATCACTGGAATCTTGCGCTTTGCAGGACTAACCCACCTGGTTTCTTTCTATTTCTTTCTGTTTTTCGAGAGTCTGGGTTGCTGGGTTGCTGGGTTCCTGGGCTCAGCCGGGCGTTGTTTGCGTGTCACATATTTATATATATCCTATTACCAATGACGGATTGATGCACCATGATCATTGCTCATATCATACATTATTGTAGTGAATCTGGTCGACTCGGATGTTTACACTGCATGTTCGTATCGAACTAAACGGAATACGAGTAGACTTTACTTGATTGGGTAACACAGAAGTGCCGAGGTGACCCAACGCGCTAAACCCAACACGGCCTAGTGGATGACGAAATCCGATGGCGTGATGATTAATCAGCGTTCCTGGATTCCTGAAATTACAGGCGGTGAAAAAGGGCAAATGTCCGGCGAATTGAGAATAAGAACGGAGGTCGTCTCGGAGTTCTCTCTCTTTTTTCTCTTATATTGGAAATTCTTCTCAGATAGACTGTTTGGTGTCTTTGTTGTGCTCTAACCTCTGCAGCGATGTCGGCGACCAACGCTTTGAACGGGCACAATTTCCCCCCGTCTCCTGCTCCATCCAGTCCGCACAATGGCAAGCGGTATTCCATGGCCACGGAGCTGGTCTACACGGACAGCGGTGATCAGTATAATGCGAGCAGCGTTCCGATCTACCAGGTAGGGAGAGGCTAGATTTTTTGTGTCTTCTGAGATCCGCCAGGGGCTAATTGATTGACACTTCTCTTATACAGACTGCCACCTTCAAGCAAACGTCTAACAGCGGAGGAGGAGACTATGACTACACCCGATCCGGCAATCCGACCAGGACGCACCTGGAGCGACATCTGGCCAAGATCATGGGCGCGCAGCGTGCCCTAGTTGTGTCTTCTGGAATGGCCGCGTTGGACGTTATCACGCGGCTTCTCCGTCCCGGAGACGAGGTGGTTACCGGAGACGATTTGTACGGAGGAACCAACCGACTCCTGAAATACTTATCGACGAACGGAGGAATCGTGGTACACCACGTTGACACGACACGGGTCGAAAAGGTGCAGGAGGTATTAAGTCCGAAGACGACCATGGTTCTGCTAGAGACGCCGACGAATCCTCTAATCAAGATCGTCGACATCCCGCGAATTGCGGCGCTGGCGCACGAAACCAACCCGGCCTGTCTGGTGGCGGTCGACAACACGATGATGTCGCCGCTTCTACTGAGCCCGCTAGAACTGGGGGCGGATATTGTCTACGAAAGCGGTACCAAGTATCTATCGGGCCATCACGATCTCATGGCGGGAGTGGTTGCGGTCAACGACCCGGCGCTTGGAGAGCGGCTGTACTTCCCGGTCAACGCGTCGGGTTGTGGACTGTCGCCGTTCGATTCGTGGCTTTTGATGCGTGGGGTCAAGACGCTCAAGGTTCGCATGGATCAGCAGCAGTCCAATGCGCAGCGCATTGCCGAGTTCCTCGAAGCCCAGGGCTTCAAGGTACGGTATCCGGGGTTGCGGTCGCACCCGCAGTACGAGTTGCATCAGTCGATGGCGCGGGGCGCCGGTGCGGTTCTTTCGTTCGAGACGGGTGACGTGACGGTGAGCGAGCGGATTGTCGAAAGCGCACGGCTTTGGTCTATTTGTGTTAGTTTTGGTTGCGTGAATAGTCTGATTAGTATGCCTTGTCGGATGAGCCATGCCAGCATTGATGCCAAGACGCGGCAGGAGAGGGCCATGCCGGAGGATTTGATTCGGTTGTGCGTGGGTATTGAAGACGCGGATGATTTGATTGATGACTTGAGGAGAGCTGTAAGTTTTATGTTTTGTCCTGAATTGCAGCAAGTGAGATACGACTCCGACTAACAATCTTGCAGCTTGTCCAAGCTGGCGCGGTGAATGTTACTCTGGACGGCTTCCAGGCCGCGAAAGAAGACACCAAGGACGTATCTACGACTATCTGAATTGTTGTGTTTATTATGTGGTTTTTCCTGTTGCTTGTAAATATCCGGGATGCACAGTGTAATGTTGGGATGAGTCGGATATTCCGCCCGGCACCGTGTTTGATATCACTTTCTGGACATCTGAGGCGTTCGGAGTTCCCAAAAGCCAATCATGTTCGTGTTCGACTTTGCCGTTTCTGATACCGAATAATATTTGCTTCCTGAAGGGCTTTTCCCGGTTTTGCAGGCACGAGCCTCATCCATTGGAAGCAAACCTCAGATCGGCCTCTTGGCGCCGGCATCGGAGACGGTCTTGAAAATTGATATTCATCCATATATCCCTCCGTAATGCGAAGCGAAGCAATTGTTTCTGCTGTAGTGTTTCCCAGAGTCCATAATATCACTAGACCATGTCTCGCAATGCATTTGCCTCTTCCATCCCGGCATCTGCACCAAATCACGCCTTGGAAACAGACACGGCGAACTCGAAATGGAACACAAAAAGCCTCGGCCTGCGTCTAGGCGTGGACACGGCCAGCGCAACCACAGCGGGAGCCTTGACATGCCCGCTCATAACGATAATCGACCGGTAGGAACAAACCAACCAGCCATAACAATAGGGAGGGAATACCAACAAAACTAACCTACCATATGTAGAGCCATCATTGAAAAAGCCGCAAAAGGCTACCCAATTGCCCAAACCACCAAGTCCTGTCTCAAATCCATGATCTCCCGGCCGGCCAATTTCCTCCTCAGCACGCCCTTCCTCCTCATCTACACGCTGTACACATCGACCTACCTAACGGCCAACACGATTGACACCGTGACCTCGACGGTCCGGAACCAGTCGTTCTCAACGGTGACGCCGGGCATAGGCAAGTTCCTGACCACGACGACGGTCAACATGGCTCTCTGCGTATACAAGGATGCGAGATTCGCTAGGATTTTTGGACCGGGGTCGTCTTCAGCGTCGATCACACCATCATCATCATCACTCCCCCCCTCCTTCTCCCCCTCCTACACCCCCAAACCACCACAACCACAGTCACAAACACACCCCCAAATCCCCAAAATCTCATACACCCTCTTCTGCCTCCGCGACAGCATCACCATCTTCGCCTCCTTCAACATCCCCCCACTCCTCGCCCCGCACATCCCAGACTCGCTAGCCCCGACGGCCAACATGAAAACCGCGCTCGCCCAATTCACCTGCCCCGCGCTGATGCAGTTTGCCAGCACGCCGCTGCACCTGCTGGGGCTGGATTTGTACAATCGCCAGCCCGTTGGTGGGTTGGGGTGGGGGGAGCGCGTGGCGAGGATTAGGAGGGATTATGTGGCTAGTAGTTTTGCGAGGATGGCGAAGATTGTGCCTGCTTTTGGGGTTGGGGGTGTTGTTAATGTTTGGATGCGGAGGGGGTTGATGGAGGTTGTTGAGGGGGTTGATTCATAGTTGGGTTTGGTGGATTGGTGGATTGTGAGGGTTGTACTTTTTCGTTGAGGACGTTTTGAGGTCTTACTTTCTATGTCTTTTTATGCCTGATGACTTCTATGGTTTGGTTGGATCATGTTTGATAGACTGACTGGATGGCTGGTTGGTTGGTTACGCTGTTTATTCGCGTTTGGTTTTCTTACATACTTGATATACCCTGTCAGAATAGCCATTTACATAGAACCTTTGGATGCTTCATAGATTAATAGATAACGCTGTGTACTTGTGTCGTGCAGACTCTCGCCTCCATCAATGTTGCTCTTCATGAAGACACGTTGGGAAGACAGGCAAAAGAGAGCCTACCTGACACTCCCTTAACTGGGGATGAAGGACAAACTGATAGGTAGCAGTGGAGAAGCGCGATAACTCCGAGGGTCATTGCCGTCTGCCGAGTCGCAACGCCGACAGTAAGTTAACACAGATAACTCCCAGTCCATAGTGTCGCCTGCAGAGGGTGTTGGGAAGACTGGAGCTGACAGAGACAGCCGCTCAGAGACCAGTCGAACACATATATCGTTCTCAACAACACCCTCTACAGGCGACGCTATTGGTAGGAAACCATCCGTGTTAACTGTCCACAGTAACCTTCGAAATCTGATGTAATTAATCGGTCCTTCGTTCTCTTCTCATTAAGGGAGTGGTCGAGGTAGACTCTCTTTCGTGTTGAACCTAAGTTCTGTCTGTGCTGTCTTCCAAATCTTCCTTTACCAATGATGAGGAAGCGCCGGAAGTTTCCTGGACGCCAGAGTGACAGCGTTCCGAGCGCCGACTGGTTTGTACTCGTGTGTTCATCCGGTGGCACTCCTCAAAAAAGGCCGCAATGGAATTGGCCCGCTGAATTTTGATGCTGGTGGTAGTACCTGTGCCTCGCCTCGCTGTACGCACTGCGCAGTATGCATCGCGCATTAAAGAGCAAAACGTCCGTTGTCTGACGCTTAGGTATGTACGGTGAGGCCTTCATAGATATATGTACTCGACGCTAGTAAGTTGCAACGGTCTCTATTGTGTGTGGTTAGGTGATTAGCAAAGTCCTCAGACTAATAAACTAGGCAACACGCTAGGGCTAAAGACGTACATAGCCCGCGCTCCTTATGGACGCAGTCCATCAGACAGCAATCGGCAGGTGTTGGATAATACCTACTGCAAGCCGGAAAAGTTATTTGCCATGAAGCTCATTGAATCTGGAGCAGTTGATGTTAGTATATTACCAAGCAAACAATCCCCCAATGTCAGAACTCACCATGATGGATTCATAATATCCAGTAACATAGCTTCAAGCAACATTCTTCGATATTGTTCCGAAAATATATAGTTTAAATACCAATGATGGTTCCCCAAATCAATCTTGGTATTGGCGACAACTCCGGCAGTCCACCAGGAAGTCGGATATCTATAACTTTAATAGGTCTGTATCTGCTGGCCCCAGGCAAGAATGAAAGAGTTGCAAGGACTTCATAGTATACAGCAACGGCGATTAATGAGCCGCAGGTCTGAACTGTGTCTCTATCAATGCCAGCATGTAATGCGCACCGACAAGAGAAACAACCTAACAAACTCATTGATCATCGGGTTTAAAGTGTAATGCATCGCTGTGACAGACAGCAGAGTGTCGGAGCTCTTAGTGCAGTGCTAAGATATCAATCAGTTAGGAAGCGTCATGGCTCGGTGCTGCAAGCTCTTCCGTTGATGGGGGTGATATCGTTTCTCCATGTCCTGGGGTCTTAGATTATGCAGTATACATATAGGAATGAAAGTAGGCCGGGACTCATCCAGTTCTCCAAAACCTCTAAATCAAGATAGCGTCTTAACGCCGTCTTTAGCCGCCAGAAAGTTTGCCTGGCCATCTTTTTGTGCGCTTCGGCCTGTGAGGCGGAAGTCTTCCACTTGCAATTGTATCCGACGTGTTATTGAAAAACGCCTGGCTGTTTTCAGGATCTCAGGCACTTCACGAAGTATAAGACGTAGGCAGGCGTGGTCGAAATAGTTGAACGCCTGGTTTATTTCGGTGTTGCCGGCGCTGCGGCACGAGTATTCCCCGGGGGTTATTGCAAATCACCTCGTTCTTTTCAACGGAGCTCCGTACTGAACGCTTAAAATTCGGTAATAAAATGGATGGCCTCGGCCCTCTTGTAAGGTACGCACCCTTAAGGTATTTAGTTTCAACTCTCCGCCTGCAAGGTGGAGTCTAAGGGCAATCTTCGACAGGAAGTTATTAGCTATGCATGTTTCTTGTTAATGAGGGTACTGGAATCTAGGGGTTCGGCACTCACGTTCTATTGGGTGCTCTATTGAGCCCCTAAGTATTACTGTATTAGACCGTACCTGAGTGCTTGGTGAAGCTCACGTCTGAAAGACGTCGATATATCGTCGAGGGATTAACTCATAATATAGTATGTGAAGCCCGACTCCGAAAATATCCCGACACCCGCTCCGGGAAAAGTTTCGTCATGTAATGGAACGTCGACAGGATTGGCTTCAGTGTCCTCTTCACCCTCACTCCTAGAGTATATATGGAGTCGAGAGTGATTACTTCCACTTCTATGTCGAACTCCCCGAAAGCCTATGTAATTCTTCCCACTGAAGGATATCCAGTACTCCATGTTGGTAAATGAGAGAGTGAAATTCCAGGCACTTGAACTCCTCGGCCAAGCATTTGCCGATGCTGATATATACCGTATATAAGTGAATAACGGATTAACGACGGAAACTCTGCCTTTCTGCGGATTCGTCGGCGTTCTTAATTGAAGGCACTTAGAATGAGAACGAATATGTCGGTTTCTCCAGTGGTATATGGCCGTAGTCGACAGTCTCTGACAGTTAAGCAGGATTCAGCAATATAATCCCAGTCGGTTCGAAGTATATAGAGAATGGCAGTCATTTTCCTAGGATAGCTGCTTTCTTTTAGGTACAAGCTTCCTTGCGTGGTACCATACGCTCACTTGATTTGGTCGTCTTGGATCTTTAGCCTTACCGTAGAAACCGACTGTTGTCAGCACCAATAAAATATGTCAACACGCTCGTTGAAGGACTTCTAACCTTTCCAAGCCTCAGATTGGTTTGTACGGAGAACTCGAACAAGACTCCATCACTGATATCGACTATGTATATAGTGCCATACCCCTAGCCGTAAGCCAAAGCTGCTCTGCAAAGCAGCAAGCCAAATAGCTGGTGGTGTGAATTCATGACGGTCAACTGAGATTGTTCTGGTCCGTTTGTCATGACTCCTAGCCGTACCAGGAATTTTACTTATATATGGTAAAATTCACCCAGAGTCCATCATCCCAGTATGATTGCTGTGTTTCGTCTATACCATTCTTGTTATATGGCCAGAGTGACCAGGTTAAAGGTCTAGGATGCCGTCCTCATCTTCCTCTAGGCCTAGAGGGCACTGAGATTGTTATAACCTGGCACATGTATCTTATATATCATCAAGTTAGACTGGCGTCGAGATGTCAGAGTCAGTTTGTACAGAAAAGTTGGTAGGTTCTAACTTCTCACCACGATATGATTCACTGCTAGAGCCTAGACAGTTGAATTCACCATAATGCTAACTGGCAGCTGTACCAGACCTGTCGGAATATAAGATCAGGATTCAGGTGTATACTACCTATCTCACCAACGAAGGGGAGCTCTCAGCAATAATGTGGACTGACAGGAGATTGGGATGTTTGTGAGTTAAACTGTGACCGATAATGATATTTAGAAGGATACGGGAATCTATAGGTATCTCTTTGTCCTCCTCAGAGTCCTCACTATACTACTGCCATGAACAACATGAGGATAAGAATAGATCAAAAACATGCGTGCAGATAGTAGGAATCTGTAGGATCAAAATCTCAGCCGGCGGTTGTTCGGAATTACTTTCTCCCTCTACCGGTAGGTATCCGGAGAAACTAACTATGATAGTAGCGCTTCCCATCTACTCCGTACACTCTTCCCATCTACAGACTACACTCTCTGATCGAACTTCGCACTGTGAGACCCTTTTCTCCAAGCTGTGCAGAGTGTAACAGTGGCATCAGTGCAGTGAGACTGTGAGGCCTCTGACCTCGTCCCGGAAAATGGAGCCTGCCGGAGCATTAATTTCGAGGCCAGTTCCTCGACTCCAGCGACTAAACGGAACGACACAAGCTTCTATCTCAAGGGAAAACATATCTGCGAGGTTTCTTAACGAATGGACGAATTTTACAGCAGAGGTACTGACAACTTGTGCTTCGCTGGATCTCAGCACCCACATACCCGCTACAGATGACACAGATGGCAGTGAGCGCTTTGCTGTAGGCAGCAAACTTGGATTGACAGGACGATTTTCAAAGCATGTTTGCGATGCAGTTTCGAAGATCCTAGCCGTGAGCGAACATTGTGCTTTCTCATTCGGTGATGCTCAAACCGCTCTACCAGTGGTTAGCGATGAGGTACCAGATCTGATCATGATAGACCTGTCGACGGCTCAAACTAAACTCGTGGTGAAACTGAAAACGTTCTGGACAGTCGCGCTCGAGAGGTACCCCGTAAATAGGGGACCTCATCGTTTGATACCCATGGAGCCGCACTTCGGTAATTTTCCTTGCTTTGAAGTTTGAGCTTAACCAAGATAAACGCTGCTGACATGTTCACTGTCTAGGCCAAGTTGTCAGTTATATGCGCCAACATGAACTGAAATACGCGGCGCTCTCCACCTATCGCACCACTGTGTTCATAAAGCGTACAGGTGATTACCGCTTCGAACTCTCAATGCCGGTTGACGAAAAGGCAACCAATCCCTCTCTGCGAGAATGTTTTCTCGCTTTATGTGCACTTGCCTCTCAGGAACCAGAATATATTGAGTCTCCAGAGTTCTGTATTGAAACGGTAGGTCAAGTAACTACACTATTGATGGTTATGTACATGTTAACCGTTCTATATCAAGCTCAAAATCCCAACCCAGCCGTTCTTCCAATCATCCACCCGGCCATCCCCGGGCCGGAATCTAATATCAGCTGGGTATACGGAAGGAGCGACAGTGGGAACAGAGTCTATCCTATTTGGGGGAATCGATGGTAGCGCCCATAGTTGGGTCAATTGTGAGACCGTAATTCAACGATCAAAAGACAAAGCTGTCTATGAGGTGATGTGGGATGGGCAGCCTTCCATTGCTAAGTGCTATTCAGAGTCGCGCTTTGAAAGGTTCGTTTTTCAACCTGTCATCCTTCGCCTCTAAAAAAAAAAAAAAAAAAMWAAAM
>HG983411.1:24589-40980 GCA_900006255.1 Xeromyces bisporus
GAGCCTTTCATAAGAGCCTTTCATAAGAGCCTTTCATAAGAGCCTTTCATAAGAGCCTTCCACCAAGAGCCTTTCTCTTGACTTGATGAATATTTACTGCTCTCTACTCACCTTCCTTCTCCCTCCGAGCGAAGCTCGGTCGAGCCTGTGGCCGAGCGAAGCGAGGCCACGTTAAGGCTCGTCATTTCATATGTACCGGTAGAGTTCTGTTCTACCGCTTACTAGTTATATATTTAGCGCAGATTATTTCCTTATTCGGTTTAGCATATATATATCTCTCCGCTATGACAGCGCTCTACCAAGCGGGCAAGCGAACTACAGTTCACACCATAGCTGCTACTTGAATACTGCTGCACACAGCCTTAAGCATCAAGAGCAAAGATGGCGTCTAGGGAAGATATGCGGAGGTCGGATCTCAGTACGCTATGGCTTCCTTCTTTAGCCCACCGCAATGCGCATCTGCTAACTGTCGGATATCGTCAATTCCATAGTTATCCCCTATGTCGACCCGCCCAAGAACAAGGATGACGCCGACGCATCAGGTATATATTTATATATACATACTAGCTGCTTGGAGCCCCTGAAGGAATTGCATGGCTGATTATCTGCAAAAGGAGCCATGTCGACTACTCTGCCGATGGCCGCGGTGAGCAGGGTTCTTCTGATTGCGTACTTGAGTACCTAGAGTCGTGCTAATGTTCTGGTAGATGCTTATGAGAAACAGGTGAGAGATTGGAGCTTTTAAGTCTGTCACACGCCGTTGCTGATGATTCCTTTACCAACAGAATGATTGGATGGTAAGCCTATTAATAGGTGAACTTGTCTGTCTTGTGCCCTGCAGCACAGTTGATCATCTATACATCACCCAGGGTGTCGTTCGTCTTTGCGCTTCAAAACTGGCTCGCTGAGACCCCTGAGCAGAAGGGTAATGCGGCCACTCCGTCGTACATGTCGGTTTTTATGTCTTGTGAGTCGTGGCAACTTGTGCTCATCTTGATTCCAACGAGATTATGTGTGCTGGTTACTAACTTTATAATACCCTAATCTCAGTAATGTCGTTGATTGTCGTAAGTTCTTTTCTTGCGCCGTCCAAATTACATACGCTGAAGTCGCCTGCAGACGTATTTCCCTTTGTTCATTCCTCCACCTACCCAGCGTGCTGGCGCTCCGCCGGGTCCTTCTCCATGAGAGACCGAACTGTTGGACCATGTCTAGTAGGCTAATTACTACATGGAGTCATATATGTATGCCAAACTCGCGTATATGCATATTTACCTCGAATGGTAACAGTATGTACTTCGACGAAAGGTCATAAGTCTAGCACGCGGTGGACATACATGTATGTACGTCGTTGTAGGTGTACAGTGACCTACACATACTCTGTAGGGATAACTAGCTGATACTGTATTCGGTGATGCTGGCATCGAAAACGTTAACCGTCAAGATATACTATTGCTTATTAGCCACGTACACTTATATACATATGTACCCCGATGATGGTGACAGAATCCACGGGAGCCGCCACTTGTGTCTAAAGTAAGATTCGCCGCCTACAGCTTAGTCATCTCCCCCTCAAGCCCCTCAAAAAGGCACTTGTGCTTCTCTTCCCTGTTTCTCCTTATTATTCTTCCTTCCAACAACTCTGCTTCCTAGCCTTTTCGTCTCGACTACCACCGCTCAATCCAAACTCAAGACTCTTCTTTCGAGATCATACATCTCTGATTTCCGCTTCTCATTTTACTACAGTTCACTTTTAAGGGCCCTTTAGAGGAAAAGGCCGAGTTTATGTCCATCGAAAACCTCAAGACTTTCGGTAAGTCGTTTTGCCACAGTCGCCCTCCTACACTCGGCCACTTAACAAGTCGGATCTTTTGCGCGTGTCATGGTACTCGCGTGCTTTCCCTTGTAGACTGGAGAGGGCGTTTTGCACACCATGGCCAGTCGTGTCGCGGGGCAGTTCTGAAGGTGCAAAGTTGAAACGGGAAATCTAACACGTGCTCGTTCACAGACCCCTTCGCCGAAGCTGACGAAGATACCGGCGAGACCAAGCAGTCTCAAAATTACATACATATACGAATTCAACGTAAGTAAACTGCTTTTCTCCCTTTTTGAGACCGCACAGTCTGTTCCAGAGCTGAACGCATAATTTTCTCCACAGAGCGCAATGGTCGAAAGACCTTGACCACTGTTCAGGGTCTTCCCAAGAAGTTCGATCAGAAGAAAATTCTGAAAGTGATCAAGAAGAAATTCGGTACGTTCCCACACGCGTACCAGTCCAAGACAATGGAGGAGTGCGACTAACGTTTTACTACTAAGCCTGCAATGGCACCATTGTCAATGACACTGAGATGGGTGAGGTGATTCAGTTGCAAGGTGATCAGCGCAAGGATGTTCAAGAATTCTTGATCGATAAGAAAGAGGGTCTCGAGCTTGACGCCAAGACCATTAAGGTATGTAGCTGTAAAGAACTTCGAGGCCGCCGCTGCCAAGGCATACACTGACACGACTTTTCTTCTCTTTTCCTTTTAAGGTCCACGGCTTCTAAACTCGTCACCACGTCTCGTTCTCGTCCCTCCTTCCCAGTCTATCGTGTCGTCAGACATGTCCGTTGACCGTTGGGAGGTGACTGCCGCGGCGATATCTTGCGCTTCTGAAATCGTGGCGCTCGGATACGTTAGAATTCATGACTCCTACCGCTGCTCTGAGAGGCACCTTAGACCTGGGCCTACATCGAGTGACGCGCTATTTTTAATTACCCCTGCGAGATATGAGCGAACCAGGGAGAGCGGGCCTCGTTAGTTCGACCGCTGTTCTCAGGATTGGACTGATGGAGCGAGGCGTTGGTAGATACCCATTATTCACATTGCCAGTAATACTATGCTTCCTTGTTTCTGATTTAGTCGCATGAGCCTACGGTTATCTCTACGCTCGAGTTTATTGTTGTCTTGTTGGGAACTTTGGGAATACAACGGATTTATGGCTCTTCTATATATTGATATTGACGTCGCATAGGATGATGCGGAGTACAGTAAAATCGATGAACAGAACAAGTCAATCGAGACTACTCACGTATGTACATATCATATAGTTGACATGGACTTCTAATAAAATGTATCAAGATCTATATGCAAACTCTGAAATAACATACATATATTTACAATTCGAAGCCGTCAATTATACTTCAATGACCAGTCCCGAAATATAACTAAAGCTCTCCTCCACCCCCAGTCCTATCATCGGCAACTCGCATTCGCAGGAAAATCGCAATAGCCCATTCCAACAATTCCCGTCCCATGACTAACACGGGCATCTCGGGTTCATTCTCTCGAGTCAAATGCAACTGCAGCAGTAAAGACGACATGCTAACGAAGCTCGCAGCGGAGACGACGAGTAGGGAGGCTGTGGTTTCACGTTTGATCATGGCGAGATTTTGGGTAGCGTGGTATATGAAAGTGAGGGTCTGGAATCTCGTTATTTACCAATTTGATTTGTTGTTGTTTCCGAGAATTCCCTTGATCCATTCATAATAGATGCCCCTATTCCGAATTTATATATATAAGTGATTGATGGGAAGGATGTAGACGTACAGTTGTAATAGATATCCATGCCGGCAGAAGGAGGCGTGGGTCGGATGATGCACCAGAGAGATAGAGAACCCAAGACGTAACGGATGCAATGAGACCATTTGTTGTTAGGAGACGGATGACAACAGCCGGCGGAGTATAATTCAGAAGCCTGCAAGGGTTTATAAGAATGAACTTGGCGCACCATCTCCATGCGGACCTGGTAGGAGGACACAGAAAACCAACCATCGAGACATCATACAATCGGCAAAAAAGTAGGAAAGATAAGCGGATGCGCAACACTAGACGGTGATCGCAGTTAGTCAGCCCTATGCGCACATAATAAAAGCAAGTATCAAAAGGCCATGCCGTGATGTTCTCTTCTTTTTACACCTAATGCATGCATACATACCCACATAATCGCCAAAGCAACCTCCGTCACCCGAAACCTTCTCTCAACATCCCAGTCTGCACCAATACTTCCCACGATAGCCGCCGCCCAGCCTTCCCGTCCCATTCCCGACGTGATATGAAGAAGTTCGGCCAGGAAAGTGAACGCGCACCGCAAACCCCACCAAGCAGCGGGAGCTGTGCTGAGTGCGCGGCATACCAGCAGAGGCACATACCACTTGCGGTCAACCCCCAGGATAACAGCCACACGTGGATGTAGGGCCGGAGGAGCGACGGTGTGCTTGTCATCCTGACTTTGGGGGTTAGGGGATGCGGAAATGGGCGGCGGTGGCGGGACGACGGTAGGTTCTTCGGAGGGGGGAATTGTGGCTTTCTCGCGAGGATTTGTGGGTAAGGAGAGAGACAGAGGCGTTTTTGCGTTCAAATTCGGAGTCGTCTTGAGCACCGCAGGTTTAGTACATGCAGGGGACGGTTGAGCAGGACGAGAGGCATCACGACGAGGATTATTATTATTAGAAGCCAGCTTTGTTCAGCGGCGTACGCTCCCTCCCCCGCGGGGAGAGAGAGATGGGGACAGCTATAAGTACAACGTAATGTACTGCCCGCAGCCCAGGGAGATACTGCGTGTTCTTATATCAATCAAATAGTATTGAATATATGAACAATTGACCCAAGTTGACAGAAGACTGCGTGATTCTGTTTATTTTATACTGTAAATCTGTATGTACGGTCTGGCGAGTCTGACCTCTTTAAAGTCTTTACATACCTCTCTGAAAGCTCGTACTGCGGCAGAAGAAACACGCTTCTGATAACACAAGAGTAGATACTTGTACAGCCTACAGAACTGTAAGCATTGCAATTCCGGCAAGAGTATACGTATATGTGTTCATACGCTGTAGGTAGGAGTATGATAGTATGGGCTCTGACAGGGGGCTGGCTACGTTGCGGAGGGAGTTTTTGCGTTGTTGGTATGTAATGGTGGGAGTATGTAGACTAACGGTACGGTACGGTACGGCATAGAAACCAAAGTGGTACGATATGTATATCTATATCAACTATGTCATCAACTATTTTGACGAGCCACTGGTCGGACTCCGACGGAGACCTCGCTCTGGCTTCAATCTGTGTTGGGCCGTTGGCATATCCTGGCATATCCCTGACGGTCGTCGACGAATGGACTGTGGCATATGCCCTCTTTCCTGTTTGGATGTACAAGGCTCATCTCAACGTTCGGGTTTGTGGCTCCTTCAGCCGGGCTTCAGGGCCATCGAGTGTATCCACAGATACTACTACCTTCATTCTTAACGAGTCTTAAATGCCCGAGCGAAGCGAGGGCATAGGCTCGACCGAGCTTCGCTCGGAGGGAGAAGGGGGAAATAGCTAGAGCGAGCTCCTCGGCGACTACTCACAACTCTGGCGGGGAGGAGCGCCGACATCGAAGCAGACGATCCCCTAAGCCGCCAAAGAAGACGGCGCGACGCGTTCCTGAAACGCTTCCTCAACTCTCTGCTGCGAAGCCCTATCGTCCCGCTGTGCTTCCGGGTCACGGTCTGGTCCTTTTCCCTCATCGCACTGGCCTTGGAAGTTGGGTGGGTCCATTCAGCATATCTCTTTAATTTTGTTGGTTGCTTTGGTAGCTTGCTTTTGACGTTTTCTGTTAGTGTTTTGAGGCGAGGTGAGTATTTTTAAGGTTCTTGGTTGCTTCTGTTGTCGATATATGCTAACATTGCCGGAACTGGCAGACTCGTGGAAAAGGTGTCTCGATGAGCCTCAAATCTTTCTTCTTGATTTATCTTTTGTGTCCCCAACGGCGCTTGGTGCCTTTGGTCCTTCTCCGTGAGAAAAGCAAAAGTCGTTACTGACCGGTTGACGGTACAAATTGCCGTCTACTTCCCGAGGATCTGTAATTCACAATTGAATAGTACTGTAGAGACATATATAATTAGATAACCTTAATACATCAATCCAACAAAGTGCCGACTGCGTGATCCTTCAGACATGTAGCGCCGGTCCATCCTTCCCATAAAGCGGGTCTAAGTCAAACCACGGCAGTTCCGCAAATAGATCCCCTTGAGCCTCWCCTCCTCCCTAGGTCCTCCATAACACATATCATAAGYTCTGCCCGGCGGATAAGCACCAAGCATATCAAAATCCCCCCCATAATCCTTGAGCAACCGATGACTCACCCCGCCGAACAATCTTGAGATACCCCCTCTGGACAACCAGCTCGTAGCGGTTCGGACTGTCCTCGCCGCCGAATCACAGCTGCGCGCGTCCTGGAACGACGCCCAGCACCTCGCGGGCCGTCGAATGGAAGTGCGAGTAGCTGCACATCGTGTTGGTCCAGGAGGGCCTTACAGAGCCCATGTCAGTGAGGCGTTTTTCGAGCTCGGGCCTCGTTGCGTCGAACGCTTGGTGGTAGATTAGGAGGGGCTTGGATTGTATTGAGGTGTTGGGGTAGCCCTCATAACGCGGGATTTGTTTGGCTGTCACCCGAATGGCGTTTGGCGGATTGAATGTCATCCTCAATGAATTGGATTCGGTTGTCTTTTGTTTTCTTTTGTTTTGATCCTTTTGGGTTGGTGGATATGATGCCATTGTTGTTTGCTGGTGGCTCTTTTTTCATGTCTCTCTCGCCAGAGGGATTGCTGGTTGTTTATTTGCGGAGGGAGCGAAGCGACCGACGCAATATACAGTCAGGGTTTTCACTCAGATCCCCATTCTTGCGCTCTGATTGGCTCGAAGATTACTACCCTTTTCGTCGAAATTTCTTTTCAGCTGACGTCATAATTTAACTCAGATTCCCACTCTTGCGCTCTGATTGGCTCCCCACTCATTATTACCCTTTTCGTCGAAATCTCTTTTCAGCCTCTGTGGTCACTATGCCGCGCCGTAGTTGCTTCTTGCCGAGGTACATACATATGTGCAATACATAGTTGAAGATAAGATAAATAAGATAAAAAATGTAAAGATAAACAATCCCTACGCGCTATTGTGTTCGCCTACGCGTTGTTGTCGCACACGTCTAATTCGATCCCTCTCTACTGTTACCGCATTATCCGTACACATACTTCACTGACGGAGTACTTACCATCATGACCACTGAAAACCCGAGCTTGGAGTTATGTGCCATATGCCATGGCTGGAAGAGCCCGGATCAGTTTGTAACGACGTCGGTTCAGAATAATCGGCGCTGCCTCGAATGCCGCCAAATCCCCAATGGCGCTGAAGAGTCTGGCTTTAACCGTCGCGGTGAACACTGAACATCCAACCCGGAAGCGATCACATAACGACCTTGATGATACCTCGCCAGTACGTGCCACGCTGTTTTGCAGTCAATGCCATGCCTGGAGGGATTCGGAGGCCTTTTGGTCTGTGTCCAAAAAGAAGCGCGAGCGTACCGATACCTGTTCGGCTTGCCGCAAACGCTCCTCTGAGAATGTCAAGAAACGCGCCAGGAAAAGTGCAGCTGTACGTGAATTCCTATATTGGGTCGCTTTGGCTGACCAGCTTTCCAGGGACGTATTCCTCGACTCAATCAAGCACCCGGTCCACAGTTCCCATACCGAGGCGTGTTCGAAGTTGATACGCCAGACGTTGCTAATGCTAGGCTCCAACAAAACCGCATTAAACGTGATAACCGTGCTGCCCGTCGTGGAGGTGACGAGCCTGATCCAACTCCAACACTTACGCAGTTGCTCCCGCCTCCGCCGACATCTACCCCGTCTCAGGTTAACCCTGCTCAATCGGTGTTTATGCCGGTTCAGGTTGATCCAATTCGCCGTGCGGGTGACGAACCTAATTGTCGATAAGGCTATCTATTCATGTATTTGTCAGCATGTATCCTGCTCGCTTAGCGATTCTTGGCACACATGTCTTCTATAGTTACTCTTCTTTTCCATATCTATACGAACACACAGACACACGCTCTTTTGTACATAGGTCATATACATTGTTTTACGTCTCCTACCTACCATTAGTTTCACTAATCCAACTCCTTCTTCGCAGCATCCCCCACAACCGCCGGCATCTATGCCATTTCAGTTTAACGCTGGGCCTGATCCAATCCCGCCTCTTCGCCAGTTGCTCCCGCGACCGCCAATTCCTACGCCACATCCGCTACATACTGCCTTTGAGACAGAAGACCCTCCCATAGATGTGAATGATCCCCACGTCCTCGATCGCCCCGCTTTGTGGCCTCATGATTGGGACTGCATAGAAAATTTCCAGGAAGCCTTGCTGTCGAAGAAACTCGAATTCTGTCTGCGTTGTCGCTCSGTGTCGTTTTCAAATTATGCGAAGCATCTCATGAAGTTCCACGACAGACGTTTCGCTCGGCATCCACGTTGGCGATACGTTGTTTTTAATACGCTCATGCGTAGACAGTCCAGTCAACGTGCGGGCTTCTTTGCGCGTAAATCCGACCAAGGGAACCTGAGTCGTGAGGAGTTACGTGAGCTCTTCGAGGGAGACACCTCCGAAGCAAACGCGCTGACCGGATCCATCGTCAGCTTTTCCAGTGCAATGCGTGGCACTCCGCCGTATTGGGCTGCCAGGAGACGGGAATTGGCTGCCTACGTCTCAAACCTAGGGTCACCCCACCTCTTCGTCACTCTGTCTGCCGCCGACCTGCATTGGCATGGTTTAATGCGACACATGCCGCATTTCGAGGAATGGCTCAACGGCAGACCCGATGTTCGGAACCGAATTGCTCGCATCAATCTGCGCGACAATCCCCACATAGCAGCGTATTGGTTCCATGCGCGGTTCCAGGAGTTCAAGGAGAATGTGCTAGAGGTAAAGTTCTCGGTTACGGACGTTCATGGTCTCGCTACGAGTGGCAAGGGCGCGGTTCTTCTCACACCCATGGCCTGTATTGGTTGTCCGACGCGCCTAACAGTGATTTTGACCCTCTGTCCGATGCCCAACGTCAGGTGTTCGCCAACCAGTGGGGTATCGTTATCCAAGCCCTGAACCCTGAACCGCAGCGTCGAGAGGCTCCGTTTGAGGAACGATCGCCGTTAAGTCTGCCACGAGAACTGCAAACCAATAACGTGCGCTATCTGTCGGCTATCTTGAACCGTGTGCAGAGGCACACGTGCGCCACCTCTTATTGCCTCCGCGTGAACAGCAATACCGGTGAATCCTATTGTCGATTCCGCTTCCCAGTGGAAGTGTCCGACAGTCCGGAGTTGCGCAAGCCCCCCGGATCCACGTACTTTCGTCTGTTTCCCGCCCGCAATGACCCTGCCATGAATAATTACTCTCGCTTGCTTTCAATGGCCTGGCAGGCCAACACGGACGTCAACCCTTGCACTGGCAGACATGCTGTTGTTCACTACGTCTCGAAGTACGTAACAAAGAATGAAGAGCAGACCGTGTCATACAAGGATATGATGCGTCGGTTGCTGCCCAACGTCAACTCGGGAAACCCTTTGTTGTCGGCCATCACTAAGCTCATGAATAAGCTGATTGGAGAGCGTGATTGGTCGGCACAAGAAATCTGTCATTCATTTCTGGGCTTGCCACTCCACCAAGGCAGTCGGACAATTATCTCCGTCGACTTGCGACCGAAGGAAGAACATGACCAGTACTACTCCTTGTCATGGCCCAACGTTCGTCCGGTCGTTCGGTCCGACGTTCATCCGACCGCTCGTGATTCACCGACTCACTTCTCCTGAATTAGGAAGTTCTTTTCCCTTTCTTCTTTCTTTTTCCTTCCCATGTTCAGAGTTCTCGTGTATATAGTGGTAGATACATAGGAATTTGCTCTACTTCTTCCTTCTTATCAGATCCACGCTCTCACAGCGGTGGCGGATTTTGGACTGCTGCTGGCGGTGGTATTGGCTGGGTTGCTGGCGCCGGCGCTTGTCTATTGACCCGTCTTCTCGCTGTTCACCGGGGACTGCTGAGTCGGCAGAGGATATTCTAGCAATTCGCGGCAAATATAGGCCATTCTGGGTTAGCAGGGTTCATCTCAGAGGCAGGCGACACCGATCCATTGAAACTCACCTTCTGCAATGGGTGAGAGGCCGCTGATACGAATGCCGCTAGGCTGGGTCTGCTGATTGCTGGTCGATTCCATGATTGCGGGATTAGACGGAGTTCTCTCAGATCTGAGAAGCTCGTGTGAATCGATTTGATAGCTTTGCGATCGCGCTCTGTTTACAATAGCTGTAGTTTACACCGTCGGGGTCAGGTACACGATCAAAATCATATCTTGGCATTGAGATCCACTCTAGTCTATCGGACCCACTAGGGACCCACAAATAACTACACTACGGTCTTACAACCGGAAATGAAGGTCCGGCAACCACTATCCCACGCCTCCGTACTAAATTGTGATTTGTGACGATAAGATGCCGCTCGAGGGGGTCAGGATCTGGTCCGAAATGTTGATGCGACTACCGGTATGATAGACGTGTTGCGTCCGGCATCATTGAACATTTATCTGGGCTTCAGTCAACTCTTGCTAATACCATCATCTTTAATACAATCATAAGGAGAGTTTTTCGTCGGTCAATCCCTTGAGTTTTTGACATTGTCAATTCTGTGCGTTGCGGCAACTCCAGTCTATGCCAACCATGCTGACCTTGGTGTTGGCTAATTCTGGGATTGGGGTCTCCGTCCGTATACTCTATAAACATCTGTGCGAAGATGTATGGACAGGTCCTTGAGTTCCTTTCGTACACCCGCCAATAGGATTTCAATCTCCTCTTTGGACCATCCCTTCACCCGGTTGAGAAGACCATATGAATATGGAGCAAGAGCTTCAAATACATTAACCTGATGGTAGCGACCAGCTTCTCTCAGTTTGGGATCCTTAGGCCAAGGGCTTTGCGGAAGCTATACAGTCGATTAACGTCGTAACTCAAGCATGGTGGCGTAACTGAGACGGTGACCTACCTTGAAGACATGCTCTTCGACATCTACAAACCCAGCTTGAAGCATCTTGTTTTTCCATGTAACTGTACTTCTGATTGGTTTCCCAAATTCCTTGGAGCACTCATAGAGAAGGTCAGCTAGAAGAGTGAAGCTTTTAGCCTTCACGTGTGTACCGTCATCTGACGTAGTATCAACAGTAAACCCTGCTATCTCAAAATAGCCTCCCGGTACAAGATTGTTTTTGGCTTCTCTGAAAAGTTGATCGTAATCACGGACTGTGCCTTCGAGGTCTCGGCCATGAATGAAGTCAAAGGGACGAGAATATTCCCAAGGTTGTTGTTCGAAGTCATCTATCTCAAACCGGCAGTTAGGGGGTGTCCTATCATAGATTCATAGCCTTCGTTAGAAAAATGCAACGAATGAAGTGCAATAAGGTATAGACATACCAAGCTGGTTGGATAGGGCTCAGATCATTTCCTAGGCACGTCAGCAGTATTCGAGTTCTTGTGATGTGAAATGCTATTACCAATGACTTCTGCTTCGGGATGTTCACTGTATACCGTCAAAAACTTCGTTATCTATATCAACAAGACAGACAGACTCACTCTGCTACTTCAAGTGCCCATATGCCAGTACCGGTACCGAGATCCAGGATGCGCCTTGGCTTTTTGACTGGTGCCAAGAACAGTTCGCCATCAAGAAGTAGTCGATGGATATGGTGAACCTGCAAGGCGTCAATGTAAACACATGCTAGCCACTAATTTGTATCTCTTGAGTACCCACCAAGTCTAATCGATCCTGTTCTTCTTCATCGTTTGGCTATAGCCGTCAGTCAGATATCTGGTCCTGTAGAGCACAGACTATACATCAACCGGGCACCATACAAGAAAGTATTCGCCTTCGTGAAATGCGTGGTATCGGCGCCCGTTTTCATACCTAATACGTAGCAATGTTCAGAATTGATCACTAAGCAATTTGAAGGTTGTCGCTTACTTGTAATTGCGAAGTTATAGAGCTTGTGTAGCTTGCGTCACCGAGCCTGCGTATTGTTTGTTTAGCCACGGGCCCCATGATATTCGGGCAAATGTGCTCTGTAACGCTCACGATCCCTCATAGGTAGAGTCAAGGTCGTCATTCTCCTGAGGTTAACGTCTCAATTAGTTATGAAGTCAAAATTCATCAGGAGCAACATAGCTTACATTTGCCTCCAAAATCCCTTCATTATGGTGGAAGTCGGTCATATTGCTGGATGACGGCCAATGTGGGCGAGATGATAGACAAGGAACAAGGGATGAAAATTGTCAAGATGGAAAGCTGCCACATTATTATAATATGTAGGCCTATGTACTCCGTACTCCGTACGCCCTATGATCACCGTTGCAATCGTGGCACAAGAAAGATGCACATCCCAACGGGTAACTATGCTGCGGGACACCGGCTCGCCAAAATTTCTGAGACTAATCCGGTAACTGAACAACGAATATGGGTCGTGCGATCAATCGTCTTTTTAAAATTTTAAATAATAATAATAATGATAAATAATAATAACTAATCCGAAATCGCTGAATCACTTGCCATTGGTCGTTTGTAAATTCTGTATATCAAACGAGGGGGACCGCCGCTTCGCGGCGGCCAAAATACTTGCACGCTAGGGTCTAGAGGTAGCACGGAATGCTGGAGACTTACACACGGGATGCATCATGGGGGCATAGGGGCATCCAAAGCATGCAAAGGAACATGAAGACGGATAGCGGAAAGTCAACCCACAGTGCCAAGACAGGCTAACCCGAAAGAGCAAGGGACTATAAGGAGAGATCATACGGTACTGGACACATCGATGATTGGACTCTGGAGAGTGCGGGCTTGATGAATATATGAAAGTCTGATATTGCAACTTGCTTGCAGGCAGCAAATGCTCTACAGTACGTGCAATGCCACTATCCTATCGAGTGACGGCAAACAGTAAATCTAGCTAGGCCTGCTGCCGCTTGCGTGTTGGACTTTGACGCAGGCCAATTCTGGAGTTCTTCGGTCCTTGTTACAAAAAATTTCCCTGAGCAAGCTGCAAAAATGATGTGGATGACAATGATTGAAGATTCGTTTCCATGATTCGAGGGGACCTCTGCATTCATTGATTCCGGTACAATGAACGTTCGACTGAGTCCGTTGGCACAATAATACCCCTGTTTCCGCAGGCATTGAGCTCTCATATAATGATATAACTTCGGCGGTTTGAAATTGTCGAACGTTCGAATGGCGAAAACGGCTAAATTCGTGCCAAGGAACTGAACGCTCAGTGTCGCTCCATCGAACATTGGATACAATTGGATATGAACCTTTCTATCGTCAAGCCTTCAGTAGCGAGCATTATATTTTCTCGGTAAGCATCATCAAGCGATTAACAGGAGCACTGAAAATGATATGTTAGCAAGAGTGAAATTAGCATTCACCGTCAGAAATAGTAGTCGACGCAAGCTCTCGGGTCAAGGCATAACCCTCGAAGATTGTTGACGCATTCGTATAAACGTCGTCAAGTGGATAGGTAGGAGCATTAAATATGTTAGCACGTGCAAAGTGCCAAATAAGAGGATAAAGCTGTGTCTATTGTGTCAATTATTCGTTGCCTCGCGATCTCAGAACACGGCCACCAGATCAATATCGAAGAGATGCCTTGAGCTTGCTGTATACCCGGTTCATTGAACTTCCTCCAGTGGGAGCTTTGTTGCATCAATCAAGATAGTCAGATGTAGCAGCGGTTCCAATATCTCAACTCTCCGACTTTCTACCACAGCAGACAAAGGGTTCTGACCACTGCTGCAGTTGATTGATGCAAATTGTCATGAATGCATGTACCTGTATAAAGGTCATCAAGCGGATCAATAGGAACACTGAAAATGGCATGGGAGCACGTGGGAGCACGTGTAAAATACTGGGTATGAGCTACCCAATATCGAAGAGAATCCTGTCTGCTGCAATAGAAAGTCGCAAAGATGAAGTTTTGTAATGACTGCTGCAATTGATTTTAATTGATGCACGAAAAGTCCCAGTGGGTATTGTTGAGCCGGATATATACCAAACCCAAGTCAAATTACTGCTACTCACTCGGAGTCACTCGTTGCCTTTCCCCGGATGATTATTTGACGCTGGGGCTCTGCAGTGCTGACGGAGATAGCCGATGCTTCCAAAACAAAAGCTCGGTTTGAATGTAGGTTGCAGATGTTTGTAGGCGGGTATTAGGAAACTTCGCACCCACTTCGCAGCCAGGTTGTGTGGTGTGGCCAGAGTGTCTATTCCTCTCCTTAAAAAGGTTTGCCGTCAAACGTTGACCCTGGAGTCGTTACTTGGATTAGAAGCGGTTCACCTGGAGCACAACGGATGAGAGGTTAGCAAGCGCAAGACACCGAGTATGAGGGATTGGGGCGTACGCTGGCTGGCAAGACTTTTTATGCAAATAATCAAGCTTTGGGAAGACTATGATTGGAAGGATAGGGAAGGAAAAGACATACTCGGGAGCAGGAAAACGTATTCTTTCCTATCCTATTTTTTGCAAAGAGCTGTTGACTCGGATGAGAGGCACACAAGACCGTCTAGCGCGAGCGGTGAGAGTGCAAGCCCCAGGTCTGGGGGAAGCAGCTAAAGGGGGAGTGCTAAGGGGAGTGCTAAGGGGAGCGCTAAGGGGAGTGACCGCTAAAGGGGTTGCCCAGTATTCGGGGGGTGCTCGGGAGCGAATCAGAAGCTTGCCTATGGAGAGGGGGGGGGTRWTTGACAGCCAATTATAAAGCTGCCTAAGAAAGGGTAAGAAAGGGGGGGGTGCTCGCGAGCGAATCAGAAGCTTGCCTGTGGAGAGGGGGGTAATTGACAGCGAATCAGAAGCATGCCTAAGAAAGGGGGGGTAAGACGATAGCGAATGAGAGCGAAGCATGGGGCGATGCCAAGCATGCAAGAAATAATGTACAGTCAACTCTTGCTATTACGATCGTCCTTATTACAATAATCGCCCTTTTACGATACAATCCCCCTGGACAATTTCCAGACCCACCAAAATCCCACCAAAAGCTCTTGGTTTCCGATAACCGATATATTTTTTTTTCATTTTCCCAGATATCGTTATACCAATCGAAAGGGCGACCAATCAGAGCCCTATATGCGCCGCGCCAAGACACTAAAGTGGGCTTGATTTCAAGATGGAGCTTGTATACGGGGGTTGGCGGATACGGTCGTTGTCACAGGGTAGTTTATATCATTGGTTTCCTACCGTTTTAATGCCATACCTTTTCTTCGCCCTATGCACATGTATGAAGCAGCCTCCATGAATTAGCTTCCATAAACCAGTTACCGACTTACCACGAGCCAGCTACCAGGAATAAGTTACCAGGAATTAGCATCACGTGACTTACTGCCTGAGGCACCAAATTGCTAGTAAAATATTCTTGGTATTACGATAGGATTTGGCTGCACGGTTTGTATCGTAATAGCGAGAGTTGACTGTACTGTTAATATTATTATTATGGCTTCAGTCTTCGTCAGTAACAAAAGTGTAAAAATGGGCATCCTCCACGCTGCCAAGACCCGGACTTAAACTTTATATGTACTCTGTAATAAATACGGAAGACGGCTAGCCTAAAATAGGCAAGCGTATCTTTTTAATAAGATTTGACGCTAATATACCCCAAACCCGAGAATTTGGCCGCGGCGGAAACCACGTGTCCCGCACCATCAATTTCATATGGACATGTACACGTGTTCATACATCCCGAGACTCTGATGTGATGGGTTCAGTACATATAATAGTTACAATATGGAGTAAGCAACATACATACGTTGTACCGGGCAGTGCGGACACCATCCCGTGACTATCTTATATATCTTATATATATGGACGCATGTGTACGGTGGGTCTTACGAAATTCGTTAGCGCCAAACCGCCGACGCTTCTGGTCTTTCCCGTCCGCCGTAGTTCCCACCCCGAGCCTCTCAGCAAGAGCCTCTCAGCAAGAGCCTTTCAGCAAGAGCCTTTCAGCAAGAGCCTTTCAGMAAGAGCCTTCCAAAAGAGCCTTTCAAAAGAGCCTTTCTTGACTTGACGAATCTTTACTGCTCTCTACTCTTCCCCCTTCTCCCTCCGAGCGAAGCTCGGTCGAGCCTGTGGCGAAGCGAGGCCACGTTAAGGCATCATGAGTCTACATACTACTGTATTAAACTCGGACCAGATTTGGTCAGGTAAGTACATATGCAAAATACATAATAATAATAACTTAATAATAATGCAGTACGGAGTAGTGTACGCAGTAAAAACTCCATCAATTTGCAAAACGGCAGATAAGCGCCCCGTGAATGGCTGGCCATAAACCAGACTACTGGACAACGTTGCAGCGTGTCAGCGTCCTGGGTCCCTGTTGAGTTGAGTTAACGGATGGGTTTAATTTATACTACTGTACGGTGTGTTATACGATGCAATGATATGTGAGTTAGAAGTCCCATCACAGGAAAAGAAAGAAAGAAAAAGTTGTATCATATTACTCCGTATGTGATAGG
>HG983411.1:41623-54960 GCA_900006255.1 Xeromyces bisporus
CTTTGTTTTCTTATTTTCTCTTTTTCCTTTTCTCTTTTCTTTCTCTAATGCGATCTTTCTGTATCTTACTAGCTATAGTAATAAAAAGTCCTTGACTTATTACACCGTATTATTGTTGATTATGCACGCATATGGTGCGGGACCTGAAGTGAATACATGCTCGGAGGAGGGAGATTGACCGTACACGACCGCAAGATGAAAGACGGCTTCATCGCTTCGGGTCACAGATTACAGCTAATAATTGAATACGTAGTGAGGTTGGTAGAACTTTGCCTCAGAGCCGGCGTGTCGGACTAACTTATCTCCCTCTCTCGGATAATTAGCTTATCCAGCACAAGAAATCCGATCGTTCTTCCCCACTTTTCTATTATTACCAATAATACTAACCATCACCATCACGACGGCTCTACTCAGTACGGAGACACCACGGTACAGAACGATCGGTCCTTTCCGTCTGAGATTCTGAAATAATAGTAACTATTTTATTATTATTATTTGTTGTTGTTGATCCTTGTTACGCACAGGAGGATTGCCATACATGTACGGAGTACGGAGTATCATACGTATCCATTTCATCGGAATAACTCTTTATCTGTTACGCCAGACCCACTGGCCAGATTCTCAGGCTTATCATATGTACGACGGTACGGTACGGAAGTACTTCCGTGCCACTTTTCTTGATTCTCTGACCGGCCTTGATCGGCTTTGATCGTCCTCGCTTATGATACTCCGTACCAGTACCATGTTCGGTGAGCAACTACCGACACCAACCTCCCGTCCAACTGTACCGTCACCCGTGTCTGGCATTCAACATATGTGGCATAGATGAAGTGATCTACAATTCTCGGCTGTTGTTGTATGGTGCGGGACACGTAGTTCCCACCAAAACCTTGACACCGGCTCACCAAAATATCTGAGACTAATCCGGTAACTGCACGACAAGTATGGGTCGTATCTCAATTCTTTTGCGATGAATCGTCTTCTTTTAGCTCGCTGAACAACTTGGTCGTTTCGAAATTCCCTTCAGTCTTCGTCAGTAAAAATGGGCACCCTGAGATTTGGCCACCCTGCCAAAACGCGCTAAAATATAGTGGGCTTAAACCTAGTACGGAAGGTGACTAGCCTAAATAGGCTAGCGTACCTTCCTAAATAGGTTTAGCGCTAATTATATAAGCCTGAAAATTTGGCCACAGGGTTGCGGAAACTAAGTGTCCCGCACCATATGTAGATCGTAAAAAGAAAGTTCATACACCGTACTCCGTACAAGCTTTTTCACTCGTTGCAAGACCTTGCAAAAACCCTAACAGATCGCTTGCCCGAATACATATGTAGCTTGCAATTAGCGGGGGTTTATTTGTAATCCGTACTCCGTGTAAATAATTAAATAGAATAAACACAAATAAACAAATAGACGAAGATGAAGTAAAGAACAAACGGATAAGATGTACCTGCGTCCTGTCTATCTAGTTTCTACATGTACATGCGGAAGTTGTACTCCGTATGTGCGTATGAACGCTCAACCCTTGATCGCCCACAAGAGAACGGGTTGCAGACTATCGTTGGAAACAGTTCTCACTGCTTAAAAAGCAACGAAGCAAAAATAATAAAACAAACAACTACTCCGTACAGCGGCGACCAAAGTATCTGACCGCGTGGGGTCTACCAAATAAACATGTACTACGGAGTACTGTATCTTTGGTGCGGAGTACTGTATGAACGTTGATAACCCGAACTACAGCCACGTGTACGGTACCGGTAACAAGATAAGATGGTACCGATTAAGTTATCTGTTATCGATCATCTCAACGTCATGCTCCGCTCATTTTTGCGGGAATCTTGTCCCGATGTCAACATCAAGTTAATGTCAACATCGCATTACATATTTCAGCAACCATCCCCCAATTACTACCACTACCGTCATTACTATTATTAACTAGAATAGACGACTTCTCTGACTCTTCCTTTACGCGAGACCTATAACATTGAAAAGACTCCTGATCTCCTAATACCTACTAGTTAACCACAATGACCACCCCTCAGCACCAAAACCCAGAGCAAGACGAGACCCAATCCGCCTTCACATTCCTCCCTCTAGGCGCGATAATTCAAGAATTCCGGGTAGGAGGTCAGAACATCGTCCTCAACTTCCCCACACAGTCCCACTACGTGAAATACAACACGCCCCATTTCGGCGAGACGATCGGCCGCGTGGCGAACCGGGTTAAGGACGCGGTCTTGCACAACCTGAACGGTGGGCGCGAGTACCCACTGTCGCAGAATAATCCGCCGAATTCGATTCACGGGGGAGACAAGGGGTGGGGGAAGCGGGTGTTTGATGGGTCGCATGCGGTGGTTAGGAATGGGAGGAAGGCGATGATGTTTAAGTATCTTAGTCCCGATGGGGAGGAAGGGTATCCCGGGAGTGTTGAGGTGAGGGTTTGGTATACGGCTAGTAAGGAGGGAGAGGGGGAGGCGTCGAAAACGGTGCTTACGGCTGAGTATGAGGTGGAGTTTGTTGGGGACGAGTGCGAGGAAACGGTTGTTAATCTTACAAATCATAGGTTCGTCTTTTTAAATATCAATATCACGACTGCCATCAATACTCTGTACTAACTCAACTCTAGCTACTTTGACATCTCGGGCGGCCCAACAGTCGAGGGAACCCAAGCCCAACTATCCACAAACGAGTACCTCGTCACCGACGAAAACGGCATCCCAAACGGAAACGTTGAATCATTCCACCATCCTCTGGCCTCCCAATTCACTCTGGGACCCTCGCAACCCCACGTCGACAACTGCTTCATTATCGACCGCGATCCGGCCAAAATCCCGCTAGACACTCGCAACGAGTCCCTTAAACTACTGGCACGGTTCAATCATCCCCGGACTAAGTTGCATTTAGAGGTCCACAGTACCGAGCCAGCGTTCCAGTTCTACACGGGCAAATTTGTTGATGTGCCGGAAGTCGAGGGTGCTCCACCACGGACTGAAGGGGCTGGGTTCTGTATTGAGCCCGGTCGGTATATCAATGCGGCCAATAATCCGAACTGGAGGTCTATGTGTCTCCTCCGGAAAGGGGATGTTTATGGCTGTAAGAATGTGTACAAGGCGTGGAAGGCTGAGTAGGATAATAATGATAAAGAAATATATCAATATTAGTTATCGTTTGCAAAGCGGTCTCACGGTCAAAAGATTTCCTCCCTGCCAGCCCTCTCCAGTGATCTGATTGGGAGGATTACATTGTTTCGGGTATTGACCCAGACCTTAGCTTCTACCCTCAAATATGTGGACCGGGTTGTCTGAGAGCGTCATCAAGGGACGTCGATGATTGAATGTGTTTTAAACGAGTCTGAAGGGCGACCAACATACATAGAGGACCAACATAGTTTGTATATATATGTATGATGGACAACGTTGAACACTGGGGCCATTGATCATATAGAAATAGTCACCAGAGGCAGGATCGTGCGGACGATTAATGATGGACTGTAAATGCAGAGGGAGGGACATGCTCATGAGCATATAATAGATATGGTACTCCGTATCTGCACGAAGAGACCTTGCCCAGCAAAATAATGACCTGCTCCTCCAGAGAGAGCCTTTCATTCATCCGCGTTTCAAATCCATCAACCCCCATTACTATCTGTTGTAAGTTGTAACTGTAGCCGCGTCTATCAAGCCATATCTATCAAGTCAAAATATCTGCAGTCTGGAGGCAGACGTGAATCATCATACCCGGTGTACTGTCGATGACAACGGGAAAGGAGGAAAAGAAACTTGCCAGCTCTCCGAGCTTAATGCTAACTGCTCGATTACTCCGTACCGAGGGTTACTATTGTACCTATGCACTGTCACAGTGTCACCTACGCGATAGTGGTATGATACCCTTGGGTGGCCGACTGCACTGATAAGCCTCTCTCCTAAGTTCTACATTATTAGCGAATGGTGACAGCGATGACGTCATGGCAACGGATTGCTACTCCGTGAGTCCGTATGCTGGATTGCTAGATAGTCATCAATCAACCAACCATCCATCTCTCTCACACCTTTCCATATCTGAAATGAATATATGTTCGGAGGAGGGATCGACCGGACACGACCGTATAAGATAAAAGATGGCTTCGGGTGACAGACTACAGTAAATGAATGAGGTTGGTATTCGGATACTCTGTACTTGTTGTTGTTGTTATGTACAGGAGGATTGCTAGGGTAACAGATGTTCCATCGGAATAACCCTTTATCCGTCACGTATCCACTTCACTCCCCTTCAATCATCACCGTATGCTTCTCAGCCAAATAAAAACAGACCCAAAATAACGCCAAAAACGAATGAAGAAGTATGCGGTGTTGATTGCCGCGTGTGACAACGGTTGACAATTTAGTAGATGTTGAATCATCCCCAGTGTAGCAGAAAACTACACCTTCTTCCGGTCCAGACCAACTTCGCGAACAAGTCGTTCAATCGGCTCCTTACCAACTGCCTTGGTCAGAGAATCGGCAATCATGTCTCTGGTTGGCTTGTACTCGATCCTGATTTCACCACTGTTGATGGCATCTCGGATAGCATGATACCGTACTTGTATATGCTTTGTCTTTGAGTGGTTACCAGGCTTGCCAGACAACTTGATTGCTCCCTGGTTGTCCTCGTACAAGACCGTACTCCCCGCTTCTGGCTTTCGTACCGCATGAAGGAAATGCCGAATCCATATGGCTTGCTTCATAGCGTCAGCAAGCGCCACATATTCAGCCTCGGTAGACGATTGAGCCACGATTGACTGCTTTCGACTTGACCAGCTAATCGGATTGCCGTATAGCGTAAATACATTGGCGCTGGTCGACCGCGAGTCCGTACTATTCGCATACGCAGAGTCCGCGTGCGCTCCCAGTCCTGTCTTTTCTTCTTGTCTCGCGAAACGAAGCTTGTAGTGGACAGTCCCTTTTAAGTACCGCAATACGTGCTTCGCTGCATTTAAATGGACTTCCTTCGGTGCCGCGAGATGCTGGGACAGTCGGTTGACTGCGAATGAAATGTCGAGTCGCGTAGCAACAGTCAAAAACATCAAACGCCCAATTATCCGCCTAAACATGCGATGGTGGAAGGTAGATAAACTTGGCGAGTCTTCCCCATCGAGCTGAACACTTGGCGAGATCGGGACACTTTGCGTTTTGCAATCCAGCATCCTAAATTCATCCAGTATCTGATGAATATAGGCCTCTTGATCCAGGTGAATTGCTCTCCGATCTTTCGACCATGTTATTCGGATTCCCAAAATTTTCTTTGCCAGGCCAAAATCTTTCATTGGGTGGAAGGACTTGAGTTTCTTCTTGACATTCTCAATGTCCTTCTCTTTCCTGCCGAACACAAGCATGTCATCCACGTAGACCGCAATGATAACGCCCCTATCATTGATAAATACACTTGGGTCTGCGGTGGATTGCTTGAACCCAATCTTGACGAGGAAGTTTTTGACCTTTTGGTGCCAGAGGTTAGCGGATTGTCGCAGCCATATAGAGATTTCAGGAGTTCGAGGACATAGCCTCCTTTGCCACTCGCAATTTCCGGTTCAAATTGCTCAACTCCATCCGGAATCTCCATATAGTTAGGAATGTCCAGGTTCGATCCGACAAAGGCATTGCTGGCGTCCAACATATGAGCCACCAATCCATACTGAGCTGCTATGGACATCAAAATACGCAAGCTATCCAAACGGAATACCGGGGCAAATGTGTCATCGTAGTCGTCTCCTTCTTGCTGGGTAAATCCGCGAGCAACTAGGCGTGCTTTGAATCGTTCGACTCGTCCATCAACGCCTATTTTGACGTCAAATACCCATTTGGCCGTTGACACATTCCGTCCCCCGACATCAGCCCGTCTAACGAGTCTCCAAGTGCGGAACTTGATCAGTGCTTGGACTTCGTTATGGATCGCCTCACGCCATTTCATTCCATAGACTGGATCATTTATGGCTTCGGCATATATCTTTGGAATCCGTACGCCTGAAAATGTTTGACCTGCCCGTTTTGCAACCTCATTGAGTCCATCTTCGTACATCAGCAGTTCGATGGCCACGGCTAATCGTTCGACCAGATGTTCTCTAGCCTGTCTGACGCGAATACGTTGTCGGTCTGGCTCATCTTCTGCATCGGAATTCTCCCCTTCAGATCGACCACGTTTGCGTCCACGTTCCGGCTCTCTCGAACTTTGCTGCTGGACAGGAGGTTCTTCAGGTTGAGCGGGCGGTTGGTTTTGAGAAGGCGTTGCGGAAGACTTAGGATTCCGTGATGCCTTTTTGACTTTCTTGACCCGCGAGTTCTTGGTGTTTGGACGTAAAGCTGAGCTCGCAACACCAGGTGTTTCTTGCTCCGATTCTGGTGTTGGCTCAGGCACGTCTCCCCTTTGTTCTGCAGGTGTGGCAGAACGGTTGTCGTTTTCTCCGCGATCTGCGGGCTCAGGAGGGCTTTCTTCAGCTTCTTCAGCTCCCCTTTGCTCAGCTCCCCTTTGCTCTCTTGTCGGTTCCGCAGGTCGCTCGTCGACTGCCATCTGTTCGGGTTCGTTGCGAACCGTAGAACCCGTAGGTGGCATCTTGAGTGCACCAGGCATAACTGTGGGTGCAGCAGGTTCTTTCGGTGCGTCCGGCTTCCGAAATACTGACGGAATGGGACCACGTTCTTGCTCAAAGAATACAGGATTTGTGGCGATTCTCAATCGACCATCCGGGAGCATGATCATGTATTGAGAATCGGATTTGGTGTACTCCACAAACATCCCGTTCGAAGTACGCGGTTCCAACTTGTCGTCATCCTTGTCATAGTATTCTACGTGACATCCCCATGTCCGGATGTTGGTTAAATCTGGCTTTCGCCCAAACCACATCTCATAGGGAGTCTTGCCCGTATCTGACAAGAATGCCGTTCGGTTCCGTAAGTAGTTCGCCGTTTGCACTGCATGTTTCCAGAACGGTTTCGGTAGGCCTGATTGAAACAGCAGAGATCGGGTAATCTCTAAAATCAGCCTATTCAGTCTCTCTGCCGGTCCGTTCTGCGGCGGAGTATGCGGCTCCGTAAATTCGAGGTCAATTCCCAGCTGAGCCGCCCATCCATATAAAGCCAGGAATTCCTTCGCATTGTCCGTCCGAATCACCACGAGCATCTGTCCAGTCTGCCGCTCTGCTCTCTTCATCCAGGCATTCAAGATTTCTCTCACCGTTTCTGCCGTCCTATCCTTGGTTACATGAAGCCAAGAATATCGCGAATAATCGTCAACGATCGACATATAATACTTATAGTCGTCTGGAGAATCTGGCGCCCGTCTATATGGACCCCAAAAATCCACATAGACTCTCTGCAGAGGCTTACTCGCCCTGGGTACCTTCTCGTGATTCTGACTCTTAACCTTTTTCGCCTGCACACACACTTTACAGGGCTCGTCACCTTTCCTCGCCCGTGCGTCCAGTCCAAGCTCCTTCATCAGTTTGTTGAACCTCTTTCTTCCAGGATGACCGAAACGTTGATGTAGCAAATCCTTCTCGTGGTCTTCACGGCCCATCTTTGCGTAATGAATACTCCGATTCACAGCCTCAGACCCGATAATCAAGGCATCTCTGCTATCAACCCAGTCCAAATAACTTGCCCGTCCAACTCGGATTCCCTTTGCAACCAATCGACCATCACGCATAAACTTGTAATTCGACTTCCGGCTGCAAGAATGATCTACATCATCCTCCAAGAGCATATCCGTCGACAGCAAATTCTCCTTCAATCCTGGCACATAAAGCACATGGTTCAACCGTACATTACCCTGATTCAGCTTGAACTCCACGGTCCCCCGTCCGCCGATTCTCATTCCACCGCCAGCGGTACGCAAAACTCCTCGCTGACTCGTATCCAGTGTCACGAACAACTCCCTGTCACCTGTGCAATGTGACGTTGCTCCACTGTCGATACACCATCGGCTCCGGTTTCGAGTCGGCTTCCGTGACGACCTTCGCCCTTCACTCAGATTCAGACCCTCGCAGTATCTCATTTCCTCACACAGGAGTTCCTCAGATGCCCAATCCGCATCTTCCTCGACTGTATAAACGCTACTGCGCTCTGAATCATCCGACTCGTCGTGTGTCATTCGTGCCCTAGGCTTTCCTCTCTTCGCTTTCGATCGGCTGTTCTGACTCCGAGTCCCGTTACCTCTGGAGCCTTTCTTGCCGCGTCCGTGCCTTTTCTGACTCCTATGGTCACTGTCACTTCCATAGTCCGAGTCGTTCTTGGCACTCTTCTCATTGCAGTCCGACACTCGGTGTCCACGCTGTCCACAATTCCAACACTTTAAACCTCGTTTCTTTGTCCCCGCACGCTGCGCTCTCTCATCAGCTTCAGATCTGCCAATCTCGCTGTTCTGTAACCGCGTAAGGACCTCGGCTCGGGAAATGGCTCCACTGGAGAATATATTCCGCCGGATCTCCGTGTACTCTGGACCCAAACCCATCAAGAATATACACATTAAAGATTCCTTATCAATCCGACTGTTCGTCACATCTTGTCGTTCATGGTCGGCTCGTTCGAAATCTTCCAATGCTTGTATCACCTCATCGATGGATCCTTCTTCCAGTTAATCACGGCCAGAATCGACCTCACTCGATCTGCCATTGTCGTCTTCCCGTAGTCACTTCGTACGCGTTCCCACAACTCTCCAGCAGTCCTGACTTGCTTGTAACTCAGCCGTGCGTTTTCAGACATCGCACTCTTCAATATGGCTTTCGCTTTCAAGTCAAGCTTCCGCCATCCCGGTCTGCGCTCCAACAAGGCATAATACAGGTCTCTCCCGACCTCGTTGTACTTCGTAACAGCCACCCAAGCGTCCTGCAACTCCAGTTGTTCTTCCATTGCATCCGTCCAATACCGTACGTTCTCCCGTCGCAACTCCTTGATGTGAGAGAACTGGTAAATCTTCTTCACATCTCCAACGTCTGGAGTTCGGGAAACGAATCTCTGAACCTCGTCACCTGCTCCTATCGCTGCCGCAGGTGCAGTGGACTGTGCTGCTCCACTCTCGGTATTCCTGTTTTCTGCCATCTCCGAAGGTATCACAACTCGTACGTCCACGACCCAATGATTGGCCTGTCAATTGAATCGCAAATCGTTCGAGGGTGTACAATCCGTTATCTATACGTCGTCGTGCTCTGGGTTAAGGCGGTTAGTCCTTCGGCCCAGACTTCTAGGTACTATCGTCGTCGCGGTTAAGCAGGATAGCAGCTAGAACTCCCACAGAGACATGCTACCATGAAATGAATATATGTTCGGAGGAGGGATCGACCGGACACGACCGTATAAGATAAGAATACCAGGACGTAAGTCCACCAGTTATCTTGATGCTTTACTCCGTAGTGTCAGGTTGTACCCCTTGAGCCGTCCTATGGCGGTTTTGCCATCCTTCTCTGACTGGAAACAGTGAATATATCTAAACCTTCTGAATGTATAGTAACTACATTGTTATTGTAGTGAATTTTTTATGTAGTATATCGGTGACGGTTTGCTTAGCATTAACCGCTCCCTCCGCAACGACTTAGGTCTGCAAGACCTTTCCATATCTGTCTCCCTTACTTACTAATCTTCCGTTTCCAGTGTGCGTAGCCCCCAGCCTGTCGCATCGCCCACCCTCGTATATTTAACCAGCATAGGGAGTACCCGGAGTAGCAGTATCATACGCACAAAAATTTAATGGTTAAATTTAGCAAATTTTCCCCTGAGAAGAGGTCGCAACAAGTCTCAACTTTTTAATAAGGATATCTCCCTATACATTATATACATTTATCTGTTCTGACGACACCACCTTCGCGAAAATGGACGGCACAAGACTTTCATCTGACCGCGAATTTCATGGAGTGGATGACTACCGCGGAGGTGTGAATTGTGCACGAGAAGCCTCCGGAGACGACGGGGCATACCCGGAGAGCATCAACGATTTGTTGTGCGGCAGAGTATTCGATACTAGTGAGGAGCTTTACGATACTGTCGTCGAACTGGCGAAGGAGAGAGGCTTCGGAATCGCCTCGAAAGGTTGGAAAAAGCAAAAGACGACTGGTATACCCATCAAGCAGGTTTTGGAATGCAACCGCGGTAAATCCAGAAAAACGGAAGAGAAGGATAGGAAGAGGAAACGCTCGAGTTTCAGAATTGATTGCCCCTGGAGAGCATACATACGCCTTTATGCTGGTCACAACAAGTGGGAATTAATGATCACCGAAGATCATCATAACCACGAGGCAGACGCAGGACGTGCTCGACAGGCACCGCCAACATCTCATAAAAAACACGGCAGTTCCGCCCTGAACCCACCGGAGCTGGGCACTGCTGTCCCAGGCATCTCTCGTCGGTCCGGAGTTTCGGCTACTCGTGAGGATGACAACAATGGTAAAATAGAAACAAGGTCCGTCGACAAAACAATTGCTATACCAGATGGGAGACATGCTGAACATATATAGGGGCTCCGTTGGCGGTGAGGCGGATGCTGCGGCAAATAGACAAGCCAATGGAGGAATGGTCAATGTGAGCCGGGACAGTGAAGGAAATTTTGTGTATGTATTATCTTTAGTCACCACAGTCTTCAACTAACATTGGATAAACAGGTCGTTTGGGTTCAAGAGAGCCCGAATTGAGACTCAGCAATTTAGCATCCTGGACGAGACTTGGTCTGAACACAGCTGGGTTGATGATGAGCTCGTCTTCTTCTTTAAGATCTATCTGGAAGAGCAGTTGACTGCAGTCAGAGTGCCTTGGAAAGTGCAAATCCACGACTCAGTAGCCTGGAAACCGGCAATTGGGGATGATGATGATTTTGAAAAGGCCAAGGCGTCGTTCCCATCGGTCACTGAATATGACCACGTCGTTTGTCCGACCAACTTCTGGAATCATTGGGTATTGGTCATCTTCTCTAATATGAAGACAGCATGTAATGGAGGTCGTGGTTCTATCTCGGTTCTTGATCCAAAATACGATGATCCGAAGTACGAAAAGTTTCAAGAAATGCTCTGTAGAAGAGCCTCCGTTGTGGTCTATGAACGGGGCCTAGGAAAGCTCGAAACAAGCAACGTGGACTTCTATCGGGCAGGCAATGTACTGCCGCGGCAGCCTCGGGACAACAATGACGACTGCGGTCTTTATATCATGGTTTATTTGGAGAGATTCCTGAGGGAACCAGACGATTTTTTGGGAAGTCTTGCCGAGTCCAGGCCTAGGTTGACGCCAAGCTTCGAGGGGCGGGAACTCCGGCGACGTCTTCGAAAGTTACTGTTGGCATTTGAGAGGAATGGATTGTGTGACGGCTGTTTGGTGGATGATAGTGGAAGCCCAGTTTTCAATGGGGATTTGTCCAAGGTTTTTCGATGGACCGATGGATGGGTGTCCCAGTGATTATTGTTAATTTGGTTTCTGCTCACCCATGCTGATTGGAGATCTGGGGTGCAAGCTCTGTCATTTCCCATAGTAATCGCAGTGGCGAAAAAGGTACAGATCGGGCCTAACCTTAGTGGGAGACCGCGAGACTAGTGGCAGATCCGGAGGGGGGAGTGGAAACACAGGGTCGAGCGTAGCGGAGGGAGTGGGAGTGCGGCTCTCCGGGTAGATTAGCGGAAGTTGGGTGCAGATCCGGTGAGAACCGCGAAGTGGAGTGCAGATCCGYGKAGAAGGGCGAGGTGGAGTGCAGATCCGCGTAGAATGGCTATATAAATTGGGTGTAGAGCAAGGGTTAACGGCGAGACTGTGTGTAAATCTGGGGAGAACTGCGAAAAAGCAGCCATAATTTGGGCAGAGCCGCGAATGTTTGGTAGAGGGCCGACTCTAGGGGTTAGGTTAGCAGGTATATACCGGGTCGGTAGGGGGAGATGTTGAGGATATACACTGGAGGTGCAGTGGGTGAATATCATGGGGCAGTACTGGGTGCAACGAATCCCCTGCAACCTCTAGGCCAGGGGGCGTGTAGAGCGGCGGAAGGACAGGGAAATGCAGGGTCGGGGTTAGGCATGAGGTTGGTTAGAAATGAAGGGTTGAAGCGGGTGGCGTTGGTGAACTTAGGGAAACCACAGCATCAGGTATATCCGTACGGAAGGGTTAGGCTGGGCTGGATTAGTGATGGTCGGCATGGGTTAGGATAATCTATCTAGGTCTAGGGACTTATGAGGAGGAAGGTCGATCCTAGAAATATACGAAGGACAAGAAGGATCAGTCACTGGTAATGAAATTTCTAAACTATGTAGCAGCCAGGACGAGGGACAAGGACAGGAACGATGACACAAGCCGCTCGTCTGTGAGAAGAAAGGAAAAAGAGAACGAGATGGAGAAGGATACAGGCCTATACTCATAGTAGGACCATCCAACGATGACAGAAATTCAAACAGCAACGGAGTGGCATCAGCCCGGCTAGTTGGGAATATCGTACGGGCCGGAACCGAGTAGCTGGGTTAGAGAGACCGAAGGAGCATCAAGCTGGATCGGTCAGGTCGGGATAGGGTTATCAATCCGGTAGAATGGTATGAACCGTCGAAGCCGGGTGCAACCGTATCAACATGGCCACTGACATGTCATCGACAGCGAGCATTTGAATCCAGGTTGTTTGACCAGCGCAGCAGTTATACAATCATGCCAACAGCAATCTGCCACCGAAATATCCTTCTTTTGGTTGTATATACCCTCTGGTGGCTGGAAAGAGCGTTGATTTTCCTGGTGAGTAGGCGCAGCCTCTGTCATGCTTCTTGAAGAATTTTCACGCCCGGTGAATTAGGGAATACTTCACGTCTCGATTGCGTCCGACTTTGAAGTCGCGAATCGTACATTATTTGGTGGCAGAATACACCATGTTTCGACGGGCAGTCGTCGTTGACATTGTCGCAGTCGCTTTTTGATCACTAAAGCCGGAAGGGACTGATAGTTAGCAGACGGCATGGCGAATTCTCGATGATTCTCGGTGTCACATACTGTGATGTCTCTAAGAAGAAGGTATTTCTGGACGTATCAAGTCTCCATGGTGTGTTGCTTTCATTCGAACGTCAAAACGGCTCAAATAATTCATTCGGGCCTGCTTAGAATAGATGGAGTGCAGAGAAAAACAATGCCATGCTTCAGCTGTCAGTTGAAGGAATATGGGATGGAGATGGATGAGAATGCAGCAGTAGTAGGGGTAGTATGGTGATGTATGAAGGACGGAGTAGTAAGCCGAGGTTTTCGGGAATTTTTCACGTGCCAAGACAGCGCTCGTGGTCGAACCTTAAGAACTCCAACGATTCTGCTCTTGGCATTACTCACGTGACATTTTCTTGGCATTTCTCGCGCTGTTGTTTTCGTTTCGCGTA